>JADRCH010000157.1:5404456-5626987 GCA_019843965.1 Rhynchomys soricoides | reverse complement strand
CGCACATACACACACGCACACACAGACGCACACACGCACACGCACACACGCACACGCACGCACACACACACGCACACACACTTTAAAGATTTATTTAGTGGGAACAGATGTTTTGCATACATGCAGGTCTTTGTAACACATGCTTGCCTGGTGCAGAGGAGGCAGAAGGATCGTCTCTCCAGGCACCCTATAGTTTTTTGAGGAAGTCTTTCTATAGTCCTCATTGGCCTCAAGCTTAAAACCATCCCCTCCTGGGAGCTGGGACGCCAGGCATAAACCACTATGCCTGACAGTGTCACTTCTTTAACTTACTCGTGTGGGAGTATTTTATTTACACATCTATGTAGTTAATTCTCTATCTCACTTTGCTATCAGGGGTCTTCGAGATTGTTTGACTTTTTTCCCATCTAGATTCTTTATGTGCTCATAAAATCCAATGTGAATATGAACTGTTTTGCCTTATGATCTCCCCCAGCTTAGGAAGTCAAGTGGGAAAGAATACAGCTTTGTACCATAGCTTCAGCACACACGAACCTCAGTCACCTGGGAAGAGGGAAACTCTTGATGAGTTGCCTGGATCAAATTGGCGAGTGGCTGTCTTTGTGGTGCTTTCTTGACTGCTGATCAATGTAGGAAGGTCCCCTCCCATTGTGTGAGGTCCCACCTTAGGCAGGTAGCCCTGGGCTATAGGAAAGGTGACTGAGCAAGTGGAGCAGAGGTGTGTGTGAGGGCTGAGGGGAGGAAGTAAGCATTCTTCTTCGGTCTCTGGTTTAGGTTCCAGGGTCCTGCCTTGAGCCCTGGCTTCCTCCAACGAGGCAAGGTAACCTGTTAAAGCCAAATAAACTCTTCACTCCCTCAAATTGCTTTTGGTTACTATTTTATTTATTTATTGAGACACGGATCTTTATGGTATCGCTAGCATTCTGTCTAAGCTCTGCCCCACCCACTACATGCCTGACTCACTATAGAAGGGGCTGCTTGCTCCCTACGCTCTCTTGCTTTCTCTTGCTCTTGCTCTTCCTCCCCCCCCCCCCCCCCCCCGGGCCCCCCCCCCCCCCCCCTCCTCCCCCCTTACCCCCCTCCCCCCCCCCTTGAAGGGAGCCAAGAGGGAATTAGCCATCCTGTGGCTGCCCCCCAAGGGGGAAGGGATCCCCCGGCTTAGCCCCCGCCTTCCTCCCCCCCCCCCACCTCACCACACCTCCATAGGACATATGCTTCCTCTCTTTATCTTTTTATAAACACATCATGTATAGCTCTGACTGGTCTGCAGTTTGTGGAGATCTGCCTGACTCTGTTTCCTGAGTGCTTGGATTAAGGGTGTGTGCCATGAACCCCAGCAATGGTATTTTTTCTTTTTTTACCATAGCAACAGGGAAACTGTACTAGAGTACTATGTACCCTTAGTTGGCTAGCCTGGAGCTTGCTCTATTGCCCAGGCTGGCCTCATACTGTGACGATCCTCCTGTATTCGCCTCCCTAATGCTGGGATTATGGATGTATGCTACCAAGCCCAGGTCATTTTAATACTTTTCTACTAAAGTTCTCTATCTTTAAATATGAGATTGAAAACAGGAGGGTTTGTGTTTACACTTCCTGGAGGTGAGAATGGTGGAAAATCTCATACTTATCCATCTGAGGGATCAGTCCATGGTGACCTTGTGTGACTGGCTTACATCCAGGCTCCTGCAGCCAAGCCATCTCCCAGCACAGAGACAGGAAGTGTATCTGTACCAAGGTTGGCCTTTATTATGTTTCTGTGCTGAGCATCAGGAAGACCTGCCATGGTCCACAGCATAAGGACAACTGGGATGGGGCCAGCAGCTCAGATTCAGAGAATTTTATGATCCTTTCTGAAGACTGGGGATTGGCTAAACCCACAGGCTGGAGTGACACCAGTAATTCGGCTACTATAGTTAGAGGTTGAGGGAAAAGGCCTGTGTTGTAAGTCTTTCTTCCTGGTGACTGTCACCTGTTCTTGTCCTGACTCTCCTTTTCCTTTAGTCACTGACATCAGAAAGGCAACCTGGAGCAGGAGCTGCATCCTTTCGGGCAGTTCTCAGCCTCTCCTGCCTGTGGATGCTACTGTTATGATGAGAAAGGTACTGTTGTCCCCTGCTGTTTCCTCTTCGTCAGCCCCTCACTGCCAGATCCATCACAGGAGGATGGGAAAAGCAGGGGAGTGGTTAACAAAATATGGATCTGCCAGGGCAGTGGTGGCGCATGCCCTTAGCCCCAGCACTCAGGAGGCAGAGGCAGGCGGATCTCTGTGATTTTGAGGCCAGCCTGGTCTACAGAGTGAGTTCCAGGACAGCAAGGGCTATGCAGAGAAACCCTGTCTTGAAAAACAAACAAACAAAAAAAAAAGTATATATATATATATATATATATATGTGTGTGTGTGTGTGTGTGTGTGTGTGTATAAAATATATATTCTATAGGCCTGGTATAGTGGTACACTCCTCTAATCCTAGCATCTGGAGGCTGAGCAAGAATTGCAAGTTTGAAGCCAGTTTGATTTATAAGTTCTGGAAACTGATTCCTTGTTGTTTGACCCTTGGATCTGCCATAAGCAAGTTATTTATACTTTCTGTGCCCAAGTTTCCTCATCTGCAATGGGGAATAATGATAGCTCTAAGATAACTGGATTATTATGAGGACTAAATGAGTTAAGACAGTCATTATTATATAATGATGTTTTGGTTAAGGACAGAGTTTCCACAAAATCACATTGTTGCTGCTGCGGTCACTTCAGTTTATCCAAGTACACCCTACACCACCCCCCAAGGGCAATCACCTAATGATACATGTTAGGGCACATGCCTGCAGTTAAGAGACACATGACTCTATGTACAAAGTCTTTAGAAGAGTGTCTCTAATTACATTTGCTAATAATGATAACAGTTACAAAAACTACCATCTTGGAGGTTGAAGAGATAGTGCAGCAATTGAAAGAGCCCCGGCTGCTCTTCCTGAGGACCTGGGTTGGGTTCTCACACTGACACAGTGGCTCACAACAGCCTGTAATTCTAGTTCCAGGGGATGAAACTCCTCCTTTTGGCCTCTTTGGGCATGCATTCACATGGTGCACAGCTATACATGCAGGCAAAATAGCCGTACACCAAAAATAATTATCTCATTCAGACAGAGGACATAACAGAACTAGTAAATCAGCACTGATTTTTATTTTCCACTAAGGATTAATCCCAGGGTCCTCCACATGTATGTGCTCTTTCTATGACCTTTCCATTCAGCCAGTGTATTAAAATGTTGATTGTCTCTTCTAGGTCATCGAACAATGATGACCATGACAGACATAATCCTTTCCCTCATGAGTTTACAGATGTGCAGGGACAGACATAAACTGACATTTATTTATTAAATTATAAAAATGATCATTTGTGGCTCCTTCTGGCCTGGTACTAGTTATATAAGACACTTTGGCCTTGAATTTGCCAAAATCCTCTTATTTCTGTCCCCTAAGTGGTGGGATTACAGGTGTGAGCCACCGTGACATGATAAACAAACATTCATGCATGTATCTGACGTAGTTTTCATGGTAAGGTGAGCCTTGATTCAAATTTCAGACATTTCAGCCTTAAACCCAGAAAACAGTAGGAACACAAAATCAATCTCTCTCTCTCTCTCTCTCTCTCTCTCCCATCCTGATTTCTTAATGCTGTTTAATACAGCCTCCAAAGGTGTAATATATAAAAGCGTAGCTGCTTGAATTTCTGTACCAAGGGCAGGACCCAGCAGGGGCAGCCCATCTTTGTTCCTTCTGTAGCTGTTGGGATGGCTCTATTGGGGATGCAGCTTGTGTAGGCTGATAGGTGTGAGCGCACTGAGGCTTGGCTCTCAGTGTGGTGATCTGGGATTCTCACAGCATTGCTAGTGGGTCATGAGCAGAAGTACCACCAGAGATTAGTCACATTGGCCACAACATCTAAGTTCTTCTCCAAGGAAGAACTTCTTGCTCCACCATGCTTGGTTGTTGTTTTTTGTTTTTCAAGACAGGGTTTCTCTGTTTAACCCTGGCTGTCCTGGAACTCACTCTGTAGACCAGGCTGGCCTTGAACTCAGAAATCTGCCTGTCTCTGCCTCCCAAGTGCTGGGATTAAAGGTGCGCGCCACCACTGCCTGGCTTCCACCATGCTTGTTACTCCATTGACCAAAGCTGGTCCTGTCAGATCCTGAATCAGTGTAGTAAGGGAAATACACCAGGGTGAGAATCAATGTATCTACTAAAGAAAGAAACTGTCAGAGGGATAAAGGCTAAACAGTTCATGAGATTCATGTCTCTGTGTTCTACCACCTATTCTAGTTCTCCTATCTTTAAAATATTCAGGAGGGTCTGGGCATGTAACTCAGTGGGAAAGTGCTCGACTATTTATGTACATGCCTTGGGCTTGATCCTTAGAGCTGGGGGGGGGGATCCTTTTTTAACTTTTTCTTACGCACATAAGTTCAGGAGTTTGAGGGTAATAGAGCGGAGCATCATCCCCCTCACCTAAAGAAAAAGAAAAAAAATCTCTTCTAATTTAAACAGCATTAAACTCATGTGATGGTTTCTTTTTCTACCTAGCTATCCACATGACTTCTTCCTTTCAGGCCTTCTCAAGACAGACATGTTACAAGACAGAAATCGCCTTACGCCTCTTTATCTGGTTTTATTTTTTCATAAGCACCCAGCATCCCATGACCTATATATTCATGTAGCTATTGTAGCTGGTCTTTGCTACTTTGTGGGTTCTTTTTTTCCATCCTTTATCTCCACCCCCATTTCCTAACACTAGATAGGAAGAGAAAGAAAGAGGGGGAGGGGGAGAGAGAGAGAGAGAGAGAGAGATCCCTGAATCTAATTTCTTTCCTTTGTTTCTTCTTTGACCACAGCTACTAACAAGCTGCCAACAACCTTCCTAAATGACCAACCACCACCCACCCTGCCTGTAGGGGCCCTAGCATTTATATTCTGAAAAGGTCCCAGAATTCCAAACAACACACAATCATAGAAAACTATCTGCAGCTGGCAAAACCACGCTTCTTCTAGAGCAAGAGGCAAATCACAGTCAGCTGCTGTGGACAGTCTGAAACAGCCCCAAATCCCCACACCTGGATTAAAATGAAAGCACATTCTTAGAATATTTCAGTTTCTTTTAAAAAGAAACCCAAATTCCAGAATTCTCAGAAATGTCACTACATCCTGTAGTCTTTCAAAGATGATTTTAAATTTGTGTGTATGTGTATGTATCTGTGTGGATGGAGGGTGGGCACTCAACTCCCATCCTCTGAAGAGCAGCAAGTAGTCCTAACTGCTGAGCCAGTCCTTCCCTAGTTATTTAAAAACTATTGTATAGTGTGTGGGTGAGTGTGCCATGGGACATGTGTGGAGTTCTTTTTACCACGTGGGATGCAGGATCAAATGATCTGTTGGGGTGGGGAGGAGTGGAGGAAGCTCAACATTGTTTTACAAACCAGCGAATAAAGAGCTAGTGGGAGACCAATGGGTTGAGTCATACAGGATCCCAATGGCTTCTGTTTCCCTTATTTTTTCTGTCTTAATGTTTGTAAGAAATTCTAACATAGACCACAACATCTATAATTTACACAAATAAACATTACTGAATTGAAATAATTTCTAACAGGAATGGCAAGATGGCTCAGCAGGTAAAGGCCCTACCATGTACTGTATAAACGTTATACTTTTATCTTTGTATTTGAGCCCCGAAATGGATTCCCGGGACCTGCATGGAGAGGAGTGGGAACTGACATCAGAGGGTTGCCCTCTGACCTCCACACCCTTGATGTGGCATGAGCACACCCACATAAACACATACAAAAAAGAAATGTTTAAAAAAGTTTTAAAAAGACTTCTAACAATGTCCACCAGTGGAATGAAGGTGGGTGCTGGGGGGGTCACAGTGGTTAGCCTCTCTGCTCCTAGAAATTAGGCCCTTCAGAGAGGTGAGCCATGACATGAACCCACATCGGGAGGTGGTCACCAACCAGCAGGAATTGAAAACAATAAATGTAACTGGAAGTTGGAGCACTTTAAGGGAAACTGTAAGGTACAGTCTGTGCACACATCATGTTTATAGGACAGAAACGCTCTACTGGTGTGCCAAGTACAGATACAACACAAAAATACAACCATAAAACCTGTCACTACTTCATCACAAAGAGCATATTCTCCAGAACAAGTTTCTCATAAAACCTAATATTTTGCTATTTAGCCAAATTGGTATTAGCTTGTCAAGTATCTATTTACGGGGCCAGGGATCAAACATGGGGCCTTGTGCATGCTAGGAAAGTTCTGTGCCATTGAAATATGCCAGCTCCTAATGACTATGTTTTAAAAATCGTTATTGCAATTATAATGAAAACATGTCATGGAAATTCCTCAAAGACTTAAATCCCCTTAAACTTACTCCAGGTGCTGTTGTTATTGTTTGTTTGTTTTGTTTTGTTTTTCAAGACAGGGTTTCTCTGTGTAGTCCTAGCTGTCCTGGAACTCACACTGTAGACCGGGATGGCCTTGGACTCAGGGATCTTCCAGTTTCTGCCTCCCAAGTGCAAGACCATGGAGGAATGCTGCTTACTGGCTTGTTCTCCTTGGCTTGCTCAGCCACCTTTCTTCGACAACCATAACATTAGATCATCAAAATTACATAATACAATTATCTAGTAGTAATGGTCCAAAACCTACTGAAACAAATTTAGATACAGGTTTTATACATCCAAAAGCAGCTCTGTAAAGATGGAATTGCTTCAATTCCTGCCTCTAGATCCGACCTTGAGTTTCTGCCCTGCCTTCCCTGCATGATGGACCAAAAGCTATAAGCTGGAATGAATCATATTCTCCCAAAGTTGCTTTTGGTTATATTGTTTATTACAGCAACAGAAAGCAAACCCAGATACTCCCAGATGCCTCTCCAGAGGTGTTTTTTCTTTTTTAAATGTGTGAGTGCATGTGTGTATTCATATTCACATGTAAACATTGGCCTCCGTATCTTCATTGACGGCTCTCCTCCTTATAAACAAGGTAAGGAAGGTCTCTGTATTGAGACCAGGGCTGGCTAGTATAGCTTGTCCTGCCAGTTCGTTTGCTCTGGGGATCCGGTTTCTGCTTCTGCCTGCTGGAATTACATACAGGTGGGCTGCTACAATCACCAGGCTCTTGGTATGTGTTCTTGGGATCTGGGATCTGGGCTCTGGGCTTTGTGCTTGCAGGGCAAGCACTTTACTTGTTTAGCCACCTCTCCAGCCCCTTTCCAGCTTTATTGTGTTTACGGGATGATGGGCCCACATACATTCCTATGTCATCTATTGCTGGATGTCTGACCCTTGCTAAGATCTGACCATTTGCTTCCCAGTAATAACTCCACTCTGCTCTCAGCTCCCTTGGACTTCTGTAATGGCTAAAGTCCCACTATAGGCTTTTTGTAGGTATTGTGCTTCTTCTCTCTCACCCCTTGCCCTGATGTCTAGAGCCTAGCATATACTTGACACCTGTTTGTCATACCCATAGCCCTGTCCCCTATTTGTTTGAGCCATCATTTCACTTTGTAGCTCTGGCTGGGATTTACCTAAGTAGCCCACATCTGGCCTTGATCTCATGATGCTCCTGCTTCTGCCTCGATTGCTTGTGTAACAGGCATATGCAGTTACACTCAGCAAGAGATGGGACTATCTTGATTGTCTTCCTGATCCTTCTCCTCTTTACTGTTTTTCTGGAGAATCTTAGCATAGCTTCCCCAAATACCTAAACAAAATACAGTTTCCTGGCTGTACTCTCTTGCAGAACTCTCTACTTTCCTTTGGAGCAAGTCTGTGGACCAGTGGACCACAGCCTCTGGCTGCAACTGCCTTCCCTTTGACTTGGAGTCTTGAAGTCTCCCACAGTCTCAAGGATGATCTTTAATCTCTCACAGAAACAGCTAATGCATCAACAGTTGAGTGCAGACAGTGCTAACCCAGATGCTGTGCATCACCAGAATTTGCTAGATTTATTGCTTTGTTTTCAAGAGACTGCAAAACTGATTTTCATCTCTGTTTGACCAAAACAGCAAAATCTAGAGTAAAAACAGACAAAACAATTTGAACAAGGACAAGTTTAGAGATCTCATACTTCCTGATTTCAAACGTCTTTACAAAGAGGTAGCAATGAAAACCGTGTGATTTTAGAGCAAGCATACAGACACACCTACACAAAGGAGACAGACCAGAACCTAAAAATAGATCCTTACATACATGATCAAGTGCATTTCTAAAAAGGATGACAAGACGGATGATGAGAAAACAGTCTTTTCAGCAAATGGTGTTGGGAACATGATCATCACAAGAAAAGCTGCAGGAATTCTGCTTTATGCTGTATACAAACAAACACAAACTGAGCCAAAGTCCTTAGAAGGGAACACAAGACTTCACGGCATATTTGGCAATGATTTCTTAGACTTGACACCAAAAGCAGAGGCAGCAAGATTGCAGGCAGGTAAGTTAGACACAACATAAAATGCTCCTGTGCATCTAAGGTTACAGTTAACATACTGAAAAGGAGACCTGAGAAATGGGCAGGAACGCTGCCTGCTGAAGCAAAGGGCCACACTTAGAGCAGGGAAAAAAGCCCTACAGTTCTTTGTGTGGTGCTGTGGCTTGAACCTAGGGCTTCACATATTCTTGGCAAATGCTCTACCCCTGAGCTACATATCAGCAAGATCCCCCTCCCAACTCCAATGATATGACACAAATACCAGTAAGTTGATTTTAAGATGGCCAAAAGATTTGGACATTTCTCCAAAGAAGACGCACAACTGGAAAAATAATCACATAAAAAGAGCACCATCCCTAATCATCAGGGAATTGTAAATCAAAACCATTGTGGGTGGCTGCTTTCAATAACAAAACCAGCTACAAATAACAAGCGTTGGCAAGCACACAGAAACGCTGTGTCTGGGCACTGTTAGGGGAATGTAAAACCATGTGGCTGCCATGGAAAGCCACATATGGAAGTTTTCAAAGTATTCAAAATAAAATGACCAGGGCTGGGAGATGGCGAAGTGCTTGTCCCGGAGGCCTCAGCACCTAAGTTTAGCTCTCCAGCAACCGTGTGAAAGAGCCCAGTGTATAGTAACTTGTGTCTACAATCCCAGTGCTGTGGATGCAGATGGGATGATTCTGGAGCTTATGGGCTAACCTAACTGGTGAGCTCCAGGTTCAGTAGGAGATGCCATCTTAAAAATTAAGATGGTTGCCTGGCATGGTCACTGCCCTCTATTCACAGCAAAGGCAGGTGGATCTCTGTGAGTTTGAGGCCAGCCTGGTCTATAGAGTGAGTTCCAAGACAGTCAAAGCTACACAGAGAAACCCTGTCTCAGAAAACAAAAACAAAAAGAAACAAAACAAAAACTAAGATGGAGAGGAAGAAGACAGTTGATACTGTCTTCTGGCCTACACACACGCACTCTCACACACACTATTCGACTCAACAATTCTGCTTTTCAAAGTACCTGAAGGCAGATCTTGATGTTTTGAACATCCATGTCAAAAGACAGGAACAACCCAAAAGTCCATCACCAGTTGTCTGTAGTCCCAGCACTTGGGAAACGGAAGTAAAATTGAACATGGTGGTGCTCGCCTTTATAATCCCAGTACTCAAAAGGTGGAATTTACTTTGTGAATTCAGGCCAGTTTGATCTACATAAAAAGTGTCAGGACAGCCAGAGCTACATAGTGAGGCCCTGTCTCAAACAACAACAACAACAACAACCACCACCACCACCTGAAGCAGGAGGATCAGGAATTTGAGGTCAGGAATTTGATCAGGAATCTTTTAAGGCCGGCCTTAACCCTGTCTTTAAGAAATGGGGGAAAAGGCAAGCAAGAATGAATAATATGGGGGGTTGGAGAGATGGATCAGTAGGAACGCTGGTTACTCCTCCAGAAGATCTGGGTTCTAGTCCCACCTCACAATCTCTTATAACTCCAGTCCCAGGGATCTACCTTCTGCTGACCTCCTCAGGCACCAGGTATGCACATGGTGTATAGACATACATGCATGCAGAACACCCATTCATATTAAAAATCAATAAATTAAAAAAAGAATATTTAAAATAAAGAAAAACCTAAAGAAAAACATTAGCCTTAAAAAGGAACTTTTGATGCGTGTCACGTTGTAGATGAAACTTGACACCAAGCTAAGTGAAATCAATTAATTACAAAAACCAATACCACACGATTTCACTTAAATGATATTTCTAGATTGGTCAAACCCATAGAAGCTAAGCACAGAGTAGTGGGGCTTTAGGGAAACAAAAATTAGTAGTTTGATTCATAGAGAAGCTGAGACACTTTTGGTGCATAGTCCCCTAACAATGTGAACCCCAGGGAATGTCGTAAGTGCCTGCCACGCCCTTAACCTGCTTTGTTCCAAACCACCTTGCTTTTCTGGTCAGTGCACTGCAGACAATGGATTAGACCTAATACAGTGGCTAGGAAAACTTTGTCCAATTTTGTACCAATGACCCAGTTTAATTTTTAGCTGCAAGAGGTACAGTGGAGGCTGTGTAGAAGCCTTGGCTGAGGCCTAATCCTGAGGGAAAAAGCAAACTGTCGGGTCACCAGATCTGCCTCAGTATCTTAAGCAGTTATGGACCACATTCTCAGCCTTGAGGTCTGGACAGCTTGAGATGCCTCCTCCCTTCCTGCTCTGATCCTAACATACAGCTGCATCTTCTCTGCCAACAAAAACACGGCTTTCCCTTGTTCCCAGGGGCATCCTCCCATCCTGTCTTGTCAGCGCCATCAGACTGTGGAGTACGATTTTCCACAGAAGAAAAAAATAATAACCCATGTGATCAAGAAACAAAAGAGCTCCTAGCTGAGAATGGGGTGAAGGCCTGTGATCCCAGTATTTCAGAGGTAGACACAAGGAGATCTATAGGGTACAGTGAAACCTTGTCTAAACCACCAAACCGGAAGAAAAAAAAAAAAGGAACTCCGTAAGGTTCAGTTTCTACTGCATTTCAGACTCTACACTCTGATTTTACTCACGAGACAGGAATTCTTTCAGCTGCCAAGAAGTCTTTGGTGATTTACAATACAAGACTTTTAGGGAACATCCTGGAATTGCTGTAAAAATCAGTACAAATATGTCGTCCCAACCTCCTGCCTTGCTGATTGCCCTCAGTTCATTTAGTGAAGACATCATTAAAAAAAACAAAAAACAAAAAACAAAAAAACCAAAAAAAACTTAGCAGGGCTCATTTGTCTCTCCAGTCGTTTTTTTTCCTTATAGAGAGAAAGAAAAGTTTTAATTTGAACGTGGGTGGTAAAACACTCCAGCCTGTAGCTTAAACGATAGCTTCAGAGCTGTTTGGTAGCTCACACCTGCAATCCCAGCACTGGGGAATCTAAGGCAAGAGGAGATTCTCGCGAGTTCAAGGCCAATTTGGGCTACAGAATGAATTTGTCTCACTATCTCCAACCTCGTTTCTTCCCTTTAAAGAAGATGGCTTTAACATAGAGCAAGCTTCCGGAGGAGGAAGTGCTAAGAGACGACATGGCTGCGTAGAGTAGTCACAGAAGATTGCTGTCTGAAATCTCAGACAGCAGATTCAGACACTGGAAGGCTGTGACAGCTAGATGCCTCAGAGAAGGCAATGGAGCTATCCTCCCGGCAGACAGCTAGCGGCTACGACCACTTTTTGACCTGGGTATCAGCGAGAGAACGTTTCAGCCAATTCTCGAAAAGGTACCGGAATCATCACCGGTTGCTAGGCAGCCGTTTGTGACGTCATCTTTTAGCACCGGAAGCAGCGAGGCGCCGTGAAGTACCGTGGAGGATTGTGGTGTCTGCAGTCGAGGTAAGCTAGTGGTCCGCTTGCCTTCGTAGCTGGTTGGGTTAGAAGCGGGCAGGGGCGTTTGGCTCAGGCTGCTAACCCGGAGCGGTGACCTTGAGGGTGGAGCTCGAGGTTTCCTTCTGGGTGGACTAGGCTCCATCCTTTCGTCCTGCTCAGGTGGGCGTGTTAAAAGAGTTTTGGTTTCCGCCGCATTGTTCCGACCTTTCTCACTCCCCGCCTCCCATCCCCACCCAACTTTTGTACCTAGTTGACTGCAAGATCAGCATGAAAAGATTTATAGATAAAAGTGGACACTGTCAATGCCAACAGGGCTGTTCTGTCAGAAACGCCTTCTAGGTGTAACTTGAGGTGCCCTAGCAGTGTCCTCAGCGGGCTTTAAGAATGCCGGAAGCAGTAAGGCTTTTCTCGTAGAGTGCAGAGACTGATTCAACAAAGCAGGGGTTTTTGAAATTACATCGATTTGGAATTGATGGGGAATTACTTTTGAGGAATCGACATATATTGGGGATTTCTTAAGAGTCCCTGTCTCAAAAAAAAAAAAAAAAAAAAAAAAAAGCCGGGCAGTGGTGGCGCACGCCTTTAATCCCAGCACTCGGGAGGCAGAGGCAGGCGGATTTCTGAGTTCGAGGCCAGCCTGGTCTACAGAGTGAGTTCCAGGACAGCCAGGGCTACAGAGAAACCCTGTCTCGAAAAACCAAAAAAAAAAAAAAAAAAAAAAAAAAATCCCTGTCTCCTCACTTAATTTGAGAGGTATCATGTAGCCCAGCTGCCTCAAATTCCTGATCCTCTTGTCCCTACCTCCCGGTGATGGGATACAGGCATTTGCCACTGGGCTTGGACATTTTTTTTCTTTTTCAAGATGGGTTACAGTATGTAGAGTAGTCTGACCTAAAATTTCTGGATATCCTGCTTAGTACTGAGACTATAGACCTCTGTCATAGAAATCTTTATACAGAATTGTTTATGTGGGAAAGAAATTCATATTTGGTTTTTATACTTTTTTCTAAGATGCTCTTTGTAAGGAAATCTTTGTCCAATTCATGCTTGATTGTTACCAACTTGTTTACTGATATATCTGTCCCCTACCCCCTCTTCTTTCAGCAAGCCTTCAATGTCTACTGAATTACAAAACCTATTAAAATGTACACATTTTCAGCTTGTCAGCCAGTTGTCATGTGTGGCTTTGTCTGGACCTTGTTTGGGTCATTAGTCCCTTTTCTGTCCTCAGCTTTAAGTTCCATTAATACTTAATGTTTCTCCATGCACAGTGTGCCATGTCTTTGTGTGTTTGTCCCTCTTGCTCTCTTTGCCTAGAGATGTCTTCCTAATTTTATTTTCTGGTTCTTGTTGCTCAAATAGCCTGCCTATTCCTGCCAGATTAATCAAGTTTCTAAACTCACTCATGCCCATCTCCAGAAAACTTTCCTTCATCTGGTACTAAAGGTTTGTATTTCCACAGTACTCGTTCGACAGGCAAATCATACCTCACTGATTATAATTATTTCTGGGTCTTCTATGAGATTGGAGGCTTTTGAAAGGTGGACGTGTGTGTTAGCTCTTGATTCCCCATGCTAGAATAGCATGAAGCACATAGTAGGCATGAAGTAATCTTGATGGAATGAGTGAGTGATCCCCCAAACAATATCGTGTAATGGTTAAGAACCTATGGTTTTGAAAGAGTTCAGATTCTAACTCTGGCACACGGAGTCTTGGTTGCTTGACATGGTACTTACTTGTGTCTGTTCCTTAATTTTCCACAGTGAAGGCCAGACATTGTAAATGAGACGTTTAGCATAGTGCCCATCCTGTAGAATGTTTTAAAGAAATTTTACATTTTTATTTTTTGTATGAGTGTTTTGCCTGCATGTATGACTGTGTACCATGTGCATGCAGGGCCCATGAGGGCCAGAAGAGGGTGTTGGATCATCTTGGAACTGGAGTCACAGACAAGTTGTGAGCTGCCATGTGGGTGCTGGGAATTGAACCTGTCTCCTCTGGAAGGGCAGTAAGTGCTCTTAACACTAAGCCATCTCTCCAGCAGTATGTTCCCCCTCCCCCCGCCCCAATGTAGTATGTTCTTAATAAGTTGTGCTGAACACCTGGGATCCTGAGATATAAGACCAGGCCAGCTTCGGTCTCCAGAGACCTTTCTTCCATGTTTCTTGAGTGGGGATACAGTGGGAAGTCTGTTCCCAAGGTTATGAGAAAATGACAACTCCCTTGGCCTCCGAGGAGATAAGACCTGGAATCTAAGATTTGGGTTTCTAGGAAGGAGAGAAGGATAACATCAGAATACCATGTTTAGAATAACTTACCCAGGAGCCAAACTGCGTTCTTGAAGGATGTATGTGTGGATAAAGGTGCCTGCATGTATGTCTGGGGAGCGAGAAGGATGGCCAGTGGGGCCAGTTCTGTGAATAAGTAACCTCTGAGGAATTAGAAGCTGACAGTCTTAAATTCAAGTCTGTGTTGGACATTAGTCCACAGTCACTTGCGCTTGTGTAACTTTAAGTTAACTGGAAATTCAGTTCCTTACTTGTGCTGATAGCCCTTCAGAAGCTCAGTTATCAGTGCGGCTTGAAGGTTTACTACATTTCCATTGTTGCAGAAAATTCTTGTGCTAACAGTGCTTCAAGATAGATTTCTGGTCTCATGTCATCTGCCCAGATCATTCGGGTTCCCTAATGTGATGGTTTGTATATGATTGACCCAGGGAGTGGCACTAATAGGAGGCGTGACCTTGTTGG
Source organism: Rhynchomys soricoides (assembly GCA_019843965.1). Classification (NCBI taxonomy): domain Eukaryota; kingdom Metazoa; phylum Chordata; class Mammalia; order Rodentia; family Muridae; genus Rhynchomys; species Rhynchomys soricoides. The sequence goes on along the minus strand of JADRCH010000157.1, from coordinate 5,612,385 downwards.
AGTAGATGTGACTTTGTTGGAGTAGGTGTATCACTATGGGCGTGACTTTAAGACCCTTGTTGTCTAGAAGCCAGTCTTCTCCTAGCTGTCTTCAGAACAAGAGGTAGAACTCTCAGCTCCTCCAGCCCCGTGTCTGGCTTGATGCTACCACCTTGATAATAATGGACTGAACCTAATCAATTAGCCAGCCTTAATTAAATGTTGTCCTTATAAGAGTTGCCTTGGTTATGCTGTCTCTTCACAGCAATGGAACTAAGACACCTAGCAATCAAAAATATCTGGGCGATGGTGGTGGTGCATTTCTTTAATCCCAGCAGGAGGCAGAGGCAGGTGAATTTTTGAGTTCCAGGATAGCCTTTTCTATAGAGCTAGGATAGCAAAGGCTATACAAAGAAACTCTGGGAAAAGAAAAACAAACACACAAACCACCTACCCACCCACCCACCCACCCAGAATTAATCGGGGAGTAGTATCCAGTGGTGTAGTCAGCAAATGGACCATTGCAGAAGGGGAGGGAATGGTAGAATGAATTGCTCCTGTTTGGGGACATTCTACTTTAAGACGAGGAACTGTGTGCTCTGTTCATCTGAGGCACTCAGGAGGCAGAGGCAGGTGGATCTCTGAGTTTGAAACCATCCTGGCCTATACAATAAGTTCTAGGCCAGCCAGAGGTACATAGTGAGACCCTGTCTCAAGGAACCCAAGAAGGAGAAGGAAGTAAAGAAAAGGTGGAAAACCTTGAGAACTTTGGTAGGACTATCATCTGATTAGTTACAACATTTATTGTAAGCACGCTGATTTTTGTAGGCTTGTTGTGTGCTAAGTAGTAAATGCTGGAAGCAACAGTGCTAAGGTATGCATGATATCTGCTGTCATGATGCTTGCAGTTTATGGAATTTTACTGGAGGGTCTGGCTAAGGTTCGGGAACACCCGTCCTTCTATGTTCTTCTGTTCTACAGTCATAAATTCCTACAAATTGGGTCTGGCGGCCCAAATGGGCCAACCTGCTGTTTAAGGTTTGTTGTGTAAGCCTTGCGCAGTAACTGCATCAGCTTCCCAGGAAGCAGGACATTGGAACATCACAACTTAGGAACTTGAGGGAATGCATATATATTTATGGCAGAAGGGAGTGCTATTTCCATTGTCTTGCCATGTTCCTAGCTGTTCATTGGACCTCTCTCTTCCTACTCAGAAGCTGCACTGTCTGCCGGCTTCTTTGTCAATCATAAGGCTTGTTTCTCAATACCCAGTGAGGACATGCTTCACTTTCCTGTCTATTACCTGCCTATCTGTCAATTTGTAGCAGGTCCAACAGATGCCCCGTGGAACATAGCATTATAAATGAGATCTGCCTGTAGTACCAGCACCAGTGGGCCTGGGTTTAGGATCTTAGCTGAGCAGCTGACTTTATACTCACATCAGCTCCTCTCGGAGACCTGTTGTGTTGTCTTTTGGACTTCTGGCCTCTGTTTTAATAGCAGCTTCCTGCACTCCTCTGCCTACACATAGCTAGGTATTCTTGGGCTTCTGTTGTCTCATCGTACTCTGACATGTAAAGCTTGGCTTTGTCTCCTGCCGATTGTGTTGAAGCTTAGCCTCTCATCCTGCTGTTCTTCCCTTACTTTACCCTTTTCTGAGTGACTCTTGAGGCAGCGTATCTGGAGCAGCCAAGTCTGCCTTCTCCTGACTCATGCTCACTGTGTGGACGTCTGTGTTGTCACTGTGCTCTTTAACCTGAGATTCCTGTTTTGGTCCTTTCTGCTCAGTCCCCTTGGCTTCTGGCCTTCGCTGGCCTGGCGGTTTTGGAGGCCTTTTCAGACTGACAGAGAACTTTGAACTGAAGTGGTAAATTGTTAATCTGCTCTGAACTCCCCGTTGGCTTCACAGGCTTCTTGCTAACACACACACACACACACACACACACACACACACACACACACACACCATTATGTTTAATATGCCCCTGAGATGCTTTCTCTCCTGCTCCAAGTCTGATCTCTCTGCTTCTCTGGTGATTTTAAAAACTCCTTCTCTCTCCTGCTTCCTTGCCTGGGAAACCTAAAGTCCCGCCTCTGTCTCCCTGCCCGCCCAGACATTGGCTAGAGGCAACTTTATTTTACCAATCAAAGCTGACCAGGTGCAGGGACCCCTAGCGTCTTACAGGTAGACATGATGATTCCCATGTAATTTTGGGAGTCAAACTAACACAGATAGCATTTAGAACCAATCTGCAACATTGAGCCTCCTTGGCCTGCATGTGCTCACACTAATCAGTCTCTGGAGATGTGCACTTCTGGCCCTGCCTTGCACCCTCTTGTCTTTGCAGATGGTGACAATATTCTCATTTTTGAGAATATGGTTTCTTTGTTCTTTGTTTCTGAATACAGCAATTGTGCATATGGCAAGTGTGCTGCTTGGGCGGGAGGCAAGATATCCCTGGAGGTATTAGAAGCTCGAGCATTGATGAGGTTCTAGAGCAGTGGTTCCCAGCCTGTGGGTCTTGTTCCCTTTTGGGGTCAGACATCCCTTTCACAAGGGTCACATGTCAGAGAGTCTGCATACCAGATATTTACACTGTAACTCATCACAGTAGCAACATGACAGTTATGAAGCAGCATGAGAATAACTTTATGACTGGGGTCAGCACAGCATAAGGAACTGTAAAGGACTGCAGCATCAGGAAGGTGGAGAAATGGCTGGTTAAGAGGGTAGAGAAACGTCCTGTAGACCTAGTCTTAGCCTTGCCATGATTCTTCTTTCCTGGGTCACCTGTCCTTTTTCTTTGCTTCAACTTCTCTCAAATATGTTCAGTTCATCCATTCTTCTGAGCTTTCTACTTTTGTATCTCAGTTTGACTCTTGGATCTGCCACAAGCCAAGTCAATTAATTGTGTTCTGGTGTAAAATTCAGGGCTGGGGATTTAGCTAAGTGGTAGAGGGCCTGTTTAGCAAGGGCAGGGCCCTGGGTTTGGATCCCAGTACACAAACATATGAAATTGCTTCTTCATCTCTTTTTAAAAGAAAAAAATATTTATTTTTATTTTTTAAAATTCTGTGTATATGTGTGTGGGGAGAGTGATGTATGCATGTGAATGTAGATACAGAGGCCAGAAGTGTGGGACCCCTGGAGCCAGGATTACAGGTGCTTGCAAACTTGGTGTCTCTCCATGAGCAGTATATACCGTTAACCGTGTGCCACCTCTGTACTTTCTTCACCTCTTCCTATAAATCCTTCAGTTTGTTTAATGGCATCTTCCACATTAGAACTGTAGCCTCCTTCCCTCTCCCCCTTTTTAATGTTTTTTTTGTTGTTGTTGTTTTTTTTTTTTTGAGATAGTCTCATGTAGCCCTGGCTGTCCTGGAACTCGTTATATACACAAGGCTGGCCTTGACCTCACAGAGATCTGCCTGCCTTTGCCTCCCTCCTTCCTGCTGAGGTTAAAGTCATGCATGATGACTGGCTAAATTAGAAATATTTTGTGTGATATCTCTTTACTCCTTTGTTACTTTCCAAATGTCACCAGAAGATCAGTGTATTTTCTAGATTCCTCTTCCCTTTTTCCCTGTTTTTGAGACAGGGTCTTACAGTGTAGTCTTGGCTGGCCTGGAGCTTGATATGTTGGAGACAGAGGTCTTAGATCTCTGAGAATTGGAGACAGCTTTGTCTAAGTTGTTGCAAGATAGCCAGTGCTGACGTGAGAAAAGAGAAAGAGCAGGGCTGGAGGGACGGCTAGCAGTTAGCACGTTTGACCTGTATAGTGGTCGTAAGGGCCGTAGCCTTGGGTCCAGGGATGTTGCTGTCCTTTTCTGGCTTCTGCAGGTATTGTGTTCATGTGGTGCACATACTGACACGCACACACATTCTCTCACTCAAATAAAATAAGGGCTAGAAATGTAGTTCAGTGGGACAACACTTGCCTAACATGTGCGAAGCCCTGACTTTAGCTAACTTCCCCACCCCCAAACAAAAAGAAGAGAGAGAGAGAGAGAGAGAGAGAGAAGCCTAATACATAGAAAGACACCAGAAATCTAAAGAACTTTTTTTCTTTAGGATTGTTTTTTCTTTAAGAGTATTTTGTTTGTAGATATGTAAATGTACCATATGTATGTAATGCCCTTGGAGGTCAGGAGAGGGTATTAGAGTTAGAGACAGTTGTGAGCCACGATGTAGGTACTGGGAACCGGATATGGTCTTCTGGAAGAGCTGTAAGTGCCGTCACTGTCCAGCCATTTCTCTTGGTCCCACATCTTCGTTGTTTAGTTCTTGGTTCTCTGTCACAGCCCAAACCCTCAAATATACCCCTTTCTTCATGAAACCCTTTTTAATACTCTCAAGGGCCAGTCCTGTCACTGGGCTAAGGTCATGTTTGGTTACTCTCATAGAGTGCTTATATCTTACCGCAGTAACTAGTGTATGCATTGTCTGCTCACACACCCTACTCCAGGCTCTTCAGCTTCCAAGGACAGTTCTTCTTCTTTTTTTTTTTTTGGTTTTTCAAGACAGGGTTGACAGTTCTTATACTCTTTTGAGGGACATTCTGCATTTAACCTAATGCCCAGCATAGGATATCAACAAGTGTGTAAAGAGAGTTTGAATGCTTAGCATGATTGCATTATCTCATTAATCCTCAGCAGCCTCCGAGTCCTGTCATTATCACAACTTTATAGGTGAGGAAGTTGAGACTAGGGAGATGAAGTCACTTGTCTCAGTGACCATCCTCAAAGTCATGTGTGTGGTGAGGCTGGGCGTGGCCTGGGTGATTTGGTTTTCAGTGATTTCTGCTTTGTTTTTAGAGCCAAGATGCGGGTGTGCTGGTTGGTGAGACAGGACAGCCGGCACCAGCGAATCAAACTTTCCCATTTGGAAGCTGTTGTGATTGGTCGAAGCCCAGAGACCAAGATCACAGATAAGAAATGTTCCCGACAGCAAGGTAACTGGTCATAGCAATATGAGGATGACTGTGTTTAGTTGTGGAGGATAATGATAACCAGAGAGACACATCTCCTGGTGTTCTTGCTGAAAACCCAGGGTATTCAACAAACAAGGCTCATAAGTTGTGTTCTTTTAGCTAACACCTGGGCTGGGTCATCCTGGAGTCTGACTTCACAGTGCAGTAACACAGAAGGCATGTTCAGGTGAGGGATAGGTGCCTGACATCTTGTTACATTGGGATGGCAGGATTGAGCCTTGTACTCTGCTGTGTGCAGTAATTATGCATTGAGCAGAAAGACAAGTAAATCATGGAATCTCCACTCTGAAACCCTGTTTGAGTCACAGTGGGGTGGTGTCAGCCTTTACACACTGCCTCACACAGAGGGTAGGTCTCTGTAAGCATGTGGCATCCAGCTATCTTTCAAATGGTTTATGGGAAAAGCTAAAAGGGAAACACACACACACACACACACACACACACACACACACACACACAATTTCCTGCAAACTGTAGGCATGCTCAGTGTAAATCCTAAGGTTCTGGATTTAGAGTTGGCTCTGCAGTGCTTTCTTGAACATTCTTTCCATTCCTTCAGGCCAGCTTGAAGTTCTGTTTTCCAAGATCATATCTTTTACCTCTTTGTCTGTTGAAGTCACTTCCCTGCCCTGAAGCTCATGCTAGAGAAGCCTTCTCAAGTCCTCTACTACTTTAGCTTCAGCCCCAAGTCTTAGTGGTTTTTTTCCTTCTCCCCAGTAGTACAATCTTAATTAATCATGAGCTAGGAGCTTTTTCCTGTTGGCAGTCTGCGATCCCAAGCTGGCTAGGGGTCTGTAGGGATTCATGAAAGCTGCATCACAGATCCATCCATCCATCCATCCATCTTTCTTGGTTTGTTTGTTTGTTTCTTTCTTTCAGACTCACTATGTAGCCTTGGCTGTTCTGGAACTCACTATATGGGCCAGGCTGGTCTCTAACTTGCAGAAATCCACCTGCTTCTGCCTCTAAAGTGCTGGGATTTAAAGGTGTATGCCACTGCAACCAGCTTCAAAGAGTTAAAGATACTGAGTATTTGTTTTTCTGATTTATTATTTTAAAAATTATATGTGTGTCTGTGTATGTATATTTGACTTCAGTTCCCTGGAGGCCAGAGGCATTAAATTCCTCTGGAACTGGGTCAAAGGTGGTAATGAGCTGTCCAGTGCTGGGGACCAAACTTAGGTTCTCTGGAAAAGGCAGCAGCAAGTAAATACTATTAGCCATTGAGCCATCTTTCCAGACTCCACTCCCCTCACCACCCCAGGTTTTCAGCCAGAATATTAGCAGTAGGTAACAGAATACATGCACTAATATAATTTGTGTGTGTGTGTGTGCGTGCATTTGGTTGAGATATTCTTACATATTCTAGACTGACCTCACATCATATTCTTACATATTCTTGACTGACCAGCCAAGGCTGACCTTGAACTGATCTTGACTCTACTTCCCAAGTCTGGGATTACCACCATACCCAGCTCACTGATGGACATTTTATGGGAGGGTTTGAAGCTATTAGAAATTGGTGGGATTTGTAGGCCCAGGCACAAGCAGAACAGGCTCAGCTGGGGGCTGCCTGCAGCAGTGATGCTTTGTTGTCCTTTAGGGACAGCAGAGTTCCTGGTTTTGGTTGCATCTGTGTTTAATGTTTTCTTATTTCTTTCAGTACAGTTGAAAGCAGAGTGTAACAAGGGATATGTCAAAGTAAAGCAGGTATGTGTGTTCGTGACTTGTCTTTCCACTTTTATACTTAATAGTTTCCTTATGATGTTGTTTAGGCTGTGTCAGCTAATGAATGCTCCTCTGTCATGGGGAGGTGATGGAGTGAATAACAGGCAGGTAGAGTAAGCAGTTAATGGAGTAGCATCTCTATCACTAATGGCATCATCGCTATTATACTTATATTGTGATGGTGTATCCACAGATGGGGGTTAATCCCACCAGCATTGACTCGGTCATCATTGGGAAGGACCAAGAGATGAAGCTGCTGCCTGGTCAGGTTCTCCACATGGTGAATGAACTTTATCCGTACGTTGTAGAGTTTGAGGAAGTGGCAGAGAGCCCTCACCTAACACAAAGGAAGAGAAAGAGGTCAGACTGTGATAGTGAGGAAATGGAAGCTGAGTCTGGGACAGGGATGGCACCTGGGAGCAGCCCCAGCCTGTCCTCTGTGCCTCCTAAGAAGGGCAAGGATGGAGCCACCAAAGAGGTGAGACTAATGTGATTGAAAGATGATGTAGAGATGAATTGAGATAATGACTGCTTGATTGTTTTGTACACTGTAAATTGTTTTGTATACTGTGAGGTGGTATTAATCTAATGAGGGTTTTTAACCATGATGAAAGAGTCACTTGTTTGTGGCCTGAAAATCACTTGGTGAATGTCCCTTTAGATGCTTTTCTATTAAGTTCCTGAGGTAAACCACTTGAAGAAGACAGGGCAGTCAGTAATGACAGTGTGCCATACCCTGCCCGGGTTAGTGAGGGAATGAAATAGGACAGACACACATGCAGAATTGGATGGGCTGTGCTCTCTAATGGAGATGCAGCACCACCAACAGCCCGGAAATGCAGCATGATTATTTTATACATCTGAATTGAGGAGGTGGGTCTATTGTATACCTCAGCTACCCATAGCTGAACATGGAGACAGGTTTAGCTAATGTTGGTAGGAGGTCTCTGAAAGGGAGCAGTCTCAGGCTGTAAACACCTTGGAGGAGGAACTGTGGTTGATGGTTTCTGCGTACACTGCATAGCCAGCCATTTGTAAACACTGGTACTTGGACCAGAGGAGGGGTTTGCCATCCTTCTGGGCCTTATCTGGGGAATCCATCAAGGCACTGAGGTCCTTGCCATGACTGGTCATGGCAACAACATACACTCATCCAGGACTTCATCCACTCCTTACACATCTATTCCCATAATAGTGTAATTAATGTTTAATACTAAAATGGGTCATTTGCTTGTCTACCTATTGATTAACACTGAAGCCTTCACAGATAATGTTTTTCACATGTTGATATCAAAGGAGAAACTTGTTTAGGCTGCAGCTGGAGTATAAACAGGCAAGGAGGCTGATTTGTACTCTGGCAGTTTTGGCTTTATGGAACTTTTCCTGGGGAGATGTGAACGGATCTCTTCACCCCAGATATGGCACTAATGACAGACCAACCATTCCACCCAAGTCTAAGTTGGTGAACCAGTGAGTTTCATCGTGATTACAGGAGCATGGGCAACTTACGTGTGACTACCCCAACAGAGAGGAGTCTCCTTCTCCAGCAGCTGATAGCTGCTTGTGTGTCCCTCCTCATCCCCCAATAAGTGACTATTTGGCCCAGTCTTGTTACAGTCTTATTTAGGTAATCACAGCTGCTCCTATTGAGGATAGAAATCCTTGCACATTGGACAAAGTTCCATGGTAGGCCTCCATCCTTACACCCAGTTCTAGATATAGAAGACAGAGGGGAAGCTTGTGGTCCTAAAGGGTGATGGGCTGAAGTAAAGGAAGTCTAGTGTAATTCTCAAAAATTCTTACTTCTATGTTTTATCTTGGCCTTTGCTGATAAGTAGTACTATCTACATTTAATTATTGGCATTTACATTTGCATTGTTTTTTTTATTTAGGAATCTCTGGGCCACTGGAGTCAAGGCTTGAAGATATCTATGAAAGACCCCAAAATGCAGGTCAGAATAAAATTGTATACATTTAGTGTCTGTTATGTAGTATGTGCTACAAAAATCGTAATTATTGAAGCCAAAGGATGTCAGTTCTTCCCAGTGGGATTCTGTTTACTGCACTTTTCTGTGAGTACAAGTATCACTTAATACTACATTTCTTGGTCTTCTCTCTAAATGTTGTACTGTACCCACACTTGATACCTGTTTCCACATACACATGCATGTATTATAGGCCAGGAGCCATATATATGAAAATTTCCTGATTTGGGATCACCTTGCTTAGTATTGTGATTTCATTTTCCTTTTGAAAAATTTTTTGATTTATTTTAATGTGAAGGATGTTTTGCCTGTATGTATGTCTGTGCACCGTGTATGTGTCTGGTGCCTGAGGATGCCAGAAGAATCCCTGGGACTACAGATGATTGTGGACCACCATGTGGCTATTGGGAATCAAACCTGGATCCTCTGGAAGAACAGGCAGGGCTCTTAAGATCATCTCTCCAGAGCCACCCCCCCACCCCCTTTTTTCGAGACAGGGTCTCTTTCTATAGCCCTGGTGACCTGAAATTCGATGTAGACCAGGCTTTCCTCAGACTCATAGAGATATGTCTGCCTATGCTTGCTGAGTGCTGGGATTAAAATCATACACTTCCACACCCAGCCCCTGATTTCCCGAGTACTATTCTATTTTGTATGTATAACACATTATCCACTCATTGTTGATGGACGTGAGTCATGAAAGAGTATGTATGCTGTTTCTAGCCTGGGCTCTCATAGTTTTTTCTTTTTTCTCTTTGTTGTATGTAAGTGCATAGATTGTAATTGATAGTGAAAGTGTTAAACCCTAAGTGAAACTCCATAGCCTCAGAATGGGCCATTTTAACTGTAAAAGTTCACTGAGCTGTGCAGCACTGGGCACTGGGCATGTGTGTGAGAGTAGCTACCTTAATCTGAGTGCTGGTTTTGTTTTTGTTTTGAGTTTGTTAAAGTGGTTTTATAGAAAGTAACTGGAGGTCACTCACTTCTTGAGATGACTATGCCATCTGCTTTGCCTCTTTTTACCTTCTAGGTGCTGTTAGGAGAGACTGTGGGCTGGCAAGATGGCTTGGTGGGTAAGGGTGCTTGCTGCCAAGGCTGATTACTTGAGTTCAGTCTCTGGAATCAACATGGCAGAAGGACAGAACAAACTCCATAAGCTGTCCTATGGTCTCCCCAAATAAATAATAAATGTTAAAAAAAAAAAAAAGAAATTTTGCTAACCTGAGCAAGGTCCCTTTGAAGGAACCATCATCAGATGGTGACTATAGTAATGCTGTCTTCATGTCAGAAGTCATCAGTCATCTTTGAGGAGCCTGTGAGTCTGCTTCAGTCAGGGCTCCTTGAAGTCTACACACATGTATTCCAGGTCTGTGTTAGAGAGCTGGGATTGAGTTCTTGAGAACTCTTGTACTGTGTATCTTCTCTGCATCCTATGTACTGTGGTGTTTGAGAACTGGGCTCTGGATTTATGGGATTTGGGTTGGAGCCCTGATTCCTCACTGTGTAATGATGTGACGGTGTAAGATGCTGTCAGTGTGCCTGCGTCTGCTCTTCCTCTTAAACCTTTCCCCACTGTGTTTTCAAGTAAGTGACTGAATGAGTACATGGCACATACACCAAGGTCCTTGGCTGATGTCTCTTTCTTCCCTTGTGCTCTCTGCTAGGTTTACAAAGATGATGAGGTGGTGGTGATTAAGGATAAATACCCCAAGGCCCGTCACCACTGGCTGGTCTTACCGTGGGCCTCCATTTCCAGTCTGAAGGTTGTGACCAGTGAACACCTAGAGCTTCTCAAACATATGCACGCTGTGGGGGAAAGGGTGATAGCAGAGTTTGCTGGATCCAGCAAACTGCGCTTCCGATTGGGCTACCATGCCATTCCCAGCATGAGGTAAGCCTCGGGGTGAGGTGGTGCACGCTGGTTCGGTCCAGATGAGCAGCTTGGACTTGAGTAGTTTTCAGGCCCAGAGGAGTAGATGGGATGTTTCTGAGGAAGACGGGACAAATCTTGTACTTGCCTAGCTTGCCTGCCAGCCCAAGTTCCTGCTTTTGCATGTGATTCAGTCCCTTGTAGCTTTTTCTTTCTCTAGGAGTTTAAACATTTTAACATGCAAGCTTGATGAAGTAGCTTCACTGCCTTAGACGAGGACTCAGTGGTTGTGGCTTGTTGGCATTCTTGGAGTTGCCTATTATAAATATCTAAATGATTAAGGACCATTGCTCTAAAGGAAACAAAGCATCATAGACTTCAGTAGTTAAAAGCTCAGGGTATGCACAATTTCAAATAAAATGAGGGAAAAATGTGGGGTTTGTTCTTCATTGGCTTAGTTGCAGAAGAATTTGGGGCAAAATGGTTGTTTTTCTCCCCACAGAGTACGTGCAGGACAAACTCCTTCCGTATATTTGGTCCAAGCAATTAGATAATGCATAGGCTATACCTCTATATGTCTCAGTCCCAACTTTTAAAAAACTATACTATAATAAACAACATAAAACTTAGATTTTAAAGGACTCTTGTCACATCAGCTTCCTGAGGCTGAGGCTACAGGTATTTTCTACTCCAGATAACCACTTGAATATTTTTGAGATTTATTTTTATTTTATGTGTATGGATGTTTTGCCTGAATGTATATCTATTATAAGTGTGCTTGGTGCCCATGGAAGCCAGAAGGGAGCGAAGATCCCTTGGAACTGGAGTTAGAGATGGTGGATAACCACCATGTGGGTGCTTGGAATTGAACCTGGGTCCTCTGGAGGAGCAACTCTTGCTCTTAACTGCTGAGACATCTCTGCAGCCCCTTAGCTAGCCGTTTTAAGATGTGTCGTCCATTGGCATTAAGCATACTTTTATTTTTCCGTTTTTATCTTTGTTTATTTGCTTATTTTGAGATAGGGCTCCAGGTAGCCAAGGTTGCCCATGTGTTCCTGATCCTCCTGCCCTGTCTCTCCAGTGCTGGGCTTATAGGGATGTGCCACGATGCCTGGTTTATGCAAAGTTGGGATCATGTAGTCTGGATAAGCACTGTTTTAACTGATCGACATCTCCAGCCTGGTGATGGGATTTTCTAATAAATATAGTAGAAAGGAACACGAGAGAGTGAGACACTTTCTAAAACAAACAAAACCACCAACAAAGGAAAATGTAACAAGTTTTCCTACTGTAGAGCATATTTTTAATTTAAAGAAATACAATGTAAAATGTGAAGTAGAACAAAGACCTTCCACCACTGACTAAAAGGTAGACTTGTTTGAGTGTCATCTGTTTTTGCTAACGTGTTCTTTTTCAGCCTCAGGATTCATACTTACTTTACGTCTGCCCTCAGCCTCCATAGTCTGAGTCCTTGATCTTCATCCCTTTGATGAGTACTAGCTGTCTGTAGGACGTCTGTCCTGTCTGTCTGTCTTTCTTTCTTTCTTTCTCTCTCTCTTTCTTTCTCTCTCTCTCTCTTTCTCTCTCTCTCTCTTTCTCTCTCTCTCTCTTTCTCTCTCTCTTTCTTTCTTTCTTGAGGCTGGGTTTCTCTGAGGTCCAGGCTGGCCCTGAACTCACTACAAGGTTTAAGCTAGTGTCCCAGCCTTTGGGGGTTCAGCGGGAACCTGGGGAGGGGCGAAAGGATGGGTGACAAGAGACACAAGGAAGGAGAGCAAGTCATGCATTCTGATCAAGCTCTCCAGATTCATTTCAGGACAGCAGCTTAAAAAGACAGGCAAGTGGGAAGGTTACACATGGCCCAAGGCTAACCCACTATTGTAACTGGTTTTCAGGAAATACCAGACGTTCTTTCAATTCCTGGGACCAGAGCAATCCCTGGGACCTGAGACCACAAACCCGGTCCTTTCCTAACCTTGCACTTTAACTGACTAGGCTTCACAGAACAGCGGGTAATTTCATGGGTTTGGCTCCCGACAGGCTAGTCTTCAATTTATGATCCTTTTGCTTTCTTCTGAGTGCTGGGTTTAGGTGTGTTGCTTATCCCTGGTGGGAGATCATCTTCACTGTAGGTATGTGTGACATCTGTGAAGTGTCCTCATCCTGTCAGAGGTGTGTGCCATTGAGATAACTTGTGACCTTTGTTATTTTGTCAAGACTGTTTCTATCCTGTCACTCAAATTTAGACCCATCATTTTATTATCTATTAGTGATTTTATTTTATTTTTATTTTTCATTTAATTGTTTGAGACAGGCTTCAGTCTGTCTCCAGGTCAGCCTAGATCTTGCTGTTTTGCTCAGGTTGACCTTGATCTCAGAGTTGTCGTCCTGCTTTAGATTGCTGCCCCACACTCAGCTGGATTGGTGGCTGCTTGCCTGCATTGCGGTCACTGTACTCTTTCACGCCTCTCCCATCTAATGTGTGAACTGTACTGTTGTGTGTGGAACTTCTCCTTTGTTTTTGCTTGTGGAACCTCTGTACATTCTAATTCAGTACTTTTATATTTTGCTGCTTAAATTGTTTTCCTCTTTGGTCATGGGAAGCTCCTTTAGATTAGCTCTTTGTCACTTGTTGCCACCAACGTCTTTTAAGGTTTACGTTATTTTCGTCCCTACATGGTATCCCCGGCTCATCTTCTCCAGAGAGACCTAAGTACTCCCAGGTTTCTGTAATGCTCGGAGTGGTTGATTTTAGGGTGTTTTTGCTTCTGCGTTCTCTTAGGGGGTAGAGCTAGGAAGTGACACACAAATCCTAAGCCCTCTCCTCATCTCTGATTTGTGTTCATGTGTGTAGATGGGAAGTGTAATTCCTGCTAGTTCTCCTTCCACACTTGACCTGGCTTAGCTTCCGGGACGTGCTGGGACCTTCCTCCCAGTCCATCTCCACAGGCAGCACCCAGCTTGCCTTTTTTGTATCTTGTTTTTCCACCAGTGAGAAACTGGATGTCATTCATTATAATGAGTTCACTGTGTGTTCTAGCATACATATAATATAGAATTGTTACTCATCTTCAGTGGAAAGACATTTACTACTGTAGTACAGTATTTGTGAAAAGCCTCCCCTCCCCCTCTAGCTTTATAGTATCTAGCCAAAATACTGTTTTCCAAAGCTAGTTTTTTCCCTCATTCTCTTTAATATGGCTCCCTTCATTTTTATTTATTTATTACTGCTTATATTCCATTTTGGATTCTGCACACATACTGGTGGCTTTTGATTATTAATGGGACAAAGTGAAAAATACCACTGATTCCAAGAGTAAAAATTATACAAAAAGGCATTCTATTTAGTTTAACAAAGTAAAACTACTTGTGTGTATGTGTGTGTGTTTGTGTGTATATACATGTGTGTTTATGCTTTTGTGCATGCATGTAGAGGTCAGAGGTCAGAGGTAAATGCCAAGTGTCTTTCCCCTCAGGTGCAGCTACCTACATATATGTATGTATGTATGTATGTATGTATGTATGTTTGTTTTAGGGATCAAACCTCAGCTTCTCATGCTTGCATGGCAAGCACATTATCAACAGAGCTATCAGCTCAGCCCAAACATCTCAGCAAGTGGCATTGCCCAAATGTGCTCCCACGAAGTAAGTTTTGCTAGTTTTATTTCACAACATGGCCAAAATTGGGCTGATTCTCATCCTCTCTGCTGAGCTCTAGTGTAATCTATGCTGGTTTCTGGCACTGACTGCTGCAGGCCTGGTGCCAGGGCTCCTTGTGTCTTACCTTACACATTCTCGATCCCTTTGTCCCAACAGCCAGTTGGCTTTCAAGGTACAAGTGGGATAATCTCTTCCAGCAGTTCCTTGATATAGTTAGAACAGAACCACAGCACTCTTACAGGCCTCTAAGACCCATTATGATCTGGCTCCTGCTGGGTTCCTGCTCCTTGGCTCTCGTAATTCTGGCCATCACCGTGGCCACCTTGCCTTCTTTGCGGTCCTCATTTGCACAAAGCTGCTTCTCGAGAATCTCAGGATTTTGAATTCAGCCTCTGAAGACACAGTTGCCTGAGCTGTTGCTTCATCTGGCCGAGGCCTTCTCTGGGCACTATTAACTACTCTAGCTCTAATGTTCGGGTTAGACTGGTTTAAGGTAGGGTCTAGGTCACTGTTCCATTTCTCTTTTCTTCCGTTTACTTCCTTTTGTTTTTTTGTTAGTGCGTATTCTATATAATGGATTTCATATAATGACATTTCCATCCATGTGTGCAATGTATATTGATTATACCCTGTTGTTGTTCTTGTCCCCTCTATCCTCCCAACTTTCCTTTCCTTTCCTTTCCGAGGCAGGTTCTCACTGTTTAGCCCAGGCTGGCCTTAAATTCAGAATCCTCCTGCCTTAACTTCCCAAATGCTAGGATTTCAGGTATGTGCCAGCATGCATGGCATGTTCTTTTCTTTTCTTTCTTTCTTTTTTTTTTTAAATTTTGTTCTTTATTTGAGTTTTTCTTATTTTTTCTTCATTAGAATTAATTATTCTAGATGCAAAGTCCTTTCCTATATTATTCACTATGAAATTCCTAGTGCTTGGTTTAATTAGATACTTACTAAGCATTAAATATTCATATGGGTATGTGTGTGTGTCCAATTGCTTTCTCCCTTAATTATTTTTGTATTTATGAATTTATTTGAGACAGTCTCTCTCACTATTGCTTATCTATTTATTTAAGACAGCATCTCACTATTGCGTTTCCATTCATCCATCCATCCATTTGAGACAGCATCTCACTGTGTAGCTCTGGATGGCCTGGAGCTTGCTATGCAAATCAGGCTTCCCTTGAACTTACAGAGCTCCTGCTCTCTATGCCTCCAGAGCACTCAGGTTAAAGGCATGCACTACCATACCCAGCCTTTACCTTATTTCTTGAGACAGGGGAGCCCACTGAACCTGGAGCTTGCTGATTTGTCAGACAACTGCCTCAGAGCTAGAAGAGTGTATTGCTGTGCCTGGCTTTTTCACCTCAGTGTTGAAAATTAAATTTAGGTCTTTGCTCTTGCGTGATGTCTCAATTAGAGTTACTACTGCTGTTATGAAACACCATGACCAAAGAAACCTGAGGAGGAAAGGGCTTATTTGACTTACCCTTCCATATTGCTGTTGATCATCAAAGGAAGTCTGCTTTCTTATAGAACCCAGGACCACCAACCAGCTCAGGGATGGAACCACCCACAGTGGGCTGGGCCCTCCTCCATCAGCCGCTAAGAAAATACCCGATAGCCTTTCATACATCCTGATCTTATGGAGGCATTTTCTTTTTCTTTTCGTTTTTTTGAGACAGGGTTTTTCTGTGTGGCCCTGGCTATTCTAGAATGCACTCTGCAGACCAAGCTGTCCTTGAACTCAGAGAGATCTGCCTGCCTCTATTTCCAAAGTGCTGGGTTTAAAGGCCTGCCCCACTGCCGCCTGACTGGAAGAATTTTTTAAATTGAGGGTTTCTCCTCTCAGATGACTTTAGCTTGTGTCAAGTTGACATGAAACTGTCCAGCACACATGGCAAGCGCTATTTGCAGCTATAAATGACTGGGAAGATTGTGCTGAGTGAACACAGTGTCAGAACTTTATGTACCTGTACTTACTTTGACTGCTGTCATTCTGATTTAAACCATACTTTTTAATACTTGGTTCTTTTTCTCCAACTTTCAACTAGCCACGTACATCTTCATGTGATCAGCCAGGATTTTGATTCTCCTTGCCTTAAAAACAAAAAGCACTGGAATTCTTTCAATACAGAATACTTTCTGGAGTCACAAGGTAACTAGTATTTTGTTTTTATTTTTTATTTATTTTTTAATATTTACTTCATTTTCTTAGATGTTTTACTGTCTGACTCAGTTGCTTCTCTTAAATAACAACCTGGCCTCAGATGACCCACATATATTTAGTGATCTCTGTAAAGAAGCCTCCACTCCTAAAATGAACAAGGATGTTTCATTGTAGTAGGGTTGCTATTTACTGGGCACATCCTGGAGGGATCCAGTTAGCTGTTAGGTCAGGGTCAAAGTGTTTCATTTTGACAGCAGATGAGTTAATGCCTGCTTAGTAATGTTAATGCTAGTTAATGCCAGGTGTTCTGAAGTTAGTAAGCTGGGTTAGACTCTTCGCTGGGAAGATGTGTGTGAACAGGTTCTGAATCTGACAGTTGCTGGAGCCTGTGCTAGCCAGGCTTTGTCACTGTGTCATACTGATAGAACCTAAGAAGGTAAAACTGTGTGTAGGTTCATATTTGAGAGGACTTATCCAGCTCTGATGCTGGGCTATGGTGAGGCTGAACACTGGCAGGGAGGAGGAGGAGCAAAGCTGCTCACTTCTTGAGCGAGAGAAAGAGGAGAGAGGGACCTAGGACAAAACACAGCTTCAAGTGTGTCCCTGGTGACTTATTTTCTCCAGCTAGGTCCCTTCTCCTAAAGTTGCTCTCACCTCACTGAATACTACCAACAACTGGGGAGCACACTTTGAATACATGAGGCTTTAGAGGGAACACTAAATGCTAAGGAGTTCTTAGATCAGGAGGGGCTCAGTAGTTCTTTGTTTCTTGTGGCAGGAGTTGAGCAGGTGTCTCTCCTGTTAGCAGTGGTACATAGATGCTATGTATATTTGGGATGCAAGCATTTCCCAGTATATTTTCTATGCAACTTCAGTACTGCTGTGGTGTTAATGTGGCAGCTACCATTTTGCAAAGAGCCACCTGGGGAAAAGCATGGTGATAAGCCCATGATGTAGTTACATGGAGTGTGTCCCAAAGGAGTGTATTATCTCAAAGGTAGGCTGCTCAGACTTAGAATCTGGTCAAGTACGTTTTCTCAGTGTGAAGTCTAACTTGAAGCTATGAGTTTTAGGATACTGGATATGTTGCTTAGAGTCATGTTGTTTGCTTTTTTTCTTGGTGTCTTACTGGCTTTCCAAAATAACTGGGATCTGCTCTTTACTTGTGTTTGTAGCTGTGATCAAGATGGTTCAGGAAGCTGGCAGAGTGACTGTTAAAGATGGGACTTGTGAACTCTTGAAGCTGCCTCTCCGTTGCCATGAGTGTCAGCAGCTGCTGCCTTCCATCCCGCAGCTGAAGGAGCACCTCAGGAAGCACTGGGGCGGGTGACACTTGCTTTGGCGACCGAGTGCAGTGCTAACATCTGTCAGCATTGCCCGTGCTCCATTCAATCCTGAACTAAAGCATCCAGCTCTTCAAAACAAAGCTTGTTTATTCTTGAGCGGCCACACATAGGGTGACTCTGGCTCAGGAACTGTATGGGTGTATTCTCTGGTAATGGAGGCTGAGACATGCCTGATCACCATTCCCAGGACCATGTCAGGCCTGACTAATGAGAGGGCAGAGCCAACTTGAGATTCAAATGCATCATGTAGAAGCAGAGCAGTGGTGATACATTTTGATCCTTCTCTCACCCTGGATTGTGTAGTATCTTTTCATGAAGGTAGCTGAGGTTCTGAGGGGACCTAGTTCTTTGACTTTAGTCTGCTCTATGATACTCTTCTCCCCTCCAAGAGGAGGCTTCAATCTACTGTACCAGGCTGAGTGTCTAGGTGAAAATATGTGGCAGTCATATGCACAGAGAGATAATTTTTGTATGACTGTGCCAGGGAAGAGGAAGTGGTAATATTGGGCACAGTATGTTAACTGTATAGCCTGTGCTGAGGGCAAGCCTGGCAGTGGGAGCTGTCAGTGAACAGTACAGCCTGTGCTGAGGGCAAGCCTGGCAGTGGGAGCTGTCAGTGAACAGTACAGCCTGTGCTGAGGGCAGCCTGGGGCAGTGTGAACTGTCAGTGAACAGTACAGCCTGTGCTGAGGGCAGCCTGGGGCAGTGTGAACTGTGAGTGAACAGTATAAGAACTGTACAGTCTGTGCTGAGGGCAGCCTGGGCAATGTGTATTGTTAGCTTCAGGCAGATTTTACTGAGGTTTCAGCCACTGCTCTTGAGAATTACAGAACATTTAACTAAACTTCAGATAAAGTTTCCTCAGTGTATCTTGGAAAAACAGATGTTGCAAAATAGTTCATTTAATTTCTACCTAATACTATATAGTTTAGCATATCAATATTTAAATGAATATTTGGTTGTAAACTACTAGAAGTGTCTATATTAGACAGTGTAAGAATGTCAGGTATAATGAAGAATATTTTGAGAACAAGATGGCCATACTTAACATTCTTCATTTTGCCCAAAATAGATTTTTTAAGGCTAGGCTGAGTGCATGCTGCTCTTCCTGAGGACCTGAGTTTTGTTGCCAGCACCGTCATCAGGTAGCTCACAGACAGCTATAGCTCCAGGGGATCCTACACCCTCTTCTGACCTCTGTGGGCACTGCATTCAAGTACACAAACCTGAGTACAGACACACACATTCATACATAATTAAAATCTTTAGAAAATCAGATCTCTCAGAGAAAAAAGTGTAAATTGTGACTTGCAGCAACCAGGTGTTGTGGTATTTTTACCCTGTAGTCCTCCTCTCAAATGGATTTTACCTCTAGGGGGAGAAGACTGGACTCTGCATTACTTAACAGATGTGTCGTTGCACAATTAGTTGAAGCCTTCTTTCAGAAGCAGAGGGAAGGATGATGGGAGACTGCAGAGTAGAAGAAAGTCAGGCACATCTCAAGCCAGGCACAGTGGCAAACACCCCTTCAATCCCCAAATTTAGGAGGTGGTGAAGCAAGGAGGGTGAACTTGAAGTCTGGACTACATGAGACCCTGTGTCAAATAAGCAAATAAATAAAAAATTTAAAAGGGGGAAATAAAATTTTATCTGAGGTGCCAAAGCATATTATTTTGCCCATTTGACCTTGGTCCCGTCATAGCCAGGCAAGACAGTTTTATCAAAGCAGTTGTTATGGTTCAAATCTGGAATAACTCTCACAAGCTCATGTTTTGGAGTGGTAGGTCCTTTCCTTGCAGTGTTATTTAGATGCTGTGGAGTCATTAGGGAAAGCCTGGCTGGCAGAAGTAGGTCTCCAGGGTCAGGCTTTTGGAGGTTATACCCGTTCCTGGTTGGGCTTCTTCCTGTGAACAGGACACCTATCTCTGCTACTGTGGACTGGGACACGCTGTGCATGTGTGTGTGTGTGTGTGTGTGTGTGTGTGTGTGTACTAACCTTTCTGTGGCTGGACCATGCAGGTAAGGGGTGGGGCGCAGGGCGGAGGAGGGGCTTCTGGCACTCAGTTCTAAGGAGCTTGTGGACCAGCTGGATTCTTATCTTCTGTTGACAACATTTCCACACCACAGACATTCTCTAGTTTATGGCAGCTGGGAACTTTTGCTTTCAAGAATCCAATGATAGGTCAGATTCTCAAATACAGCCGATTGTGGCTGGCCATGACTCAAGATTTTAGGAAGAGACCCCACTATGTAGAACTGACTGAACTTGCCCCTGGTAAGCTGACAGCCCATTGCATCGTTACATGAATGAGGAAAAAGGGTACCTGTTGCATGTGGAAGCCTTTAACCCAAATCCCCTGAGGCCTGAGCCAATATGACGCACAAGTACATGACCATACAGAGTGGGGACCCTGTTTCCCATGGGGTCCTCTACCACCTTCACAATGGAATTCTGACTACTTGGAAATAAAGGACACAAGATTTTGTTGAGTGAATAAAATTGCATCATGTGTTTTGCAAGCAAACAGTAAAGAGACTTCTCACACTGGAATGTAACGAGCTAGTTAGTGTGCTGTCTGGTCAGCCAGTCTGTTCATCTGAGAAGCCTCTTGATGCCATCCTGAACGGGCAAAGGATAGGTAGGAATGAGGGGATGTGAAGACTTTTCCACCTAATGCTTTAGATTTCCAGCTAACAAGAGAGAGGGATTCTTCTGTGGTAGCGTTTTTTAGAGTTTTCTCACTCTGGCCACCAGGTGGCAGCATGTGAATAAAGAATTTTTAATCATCCTTTGACCTAAGGTTTTTATGAAGGTATTATGTAAGTTTCAGAGTCAACACTTTAAAATAAAATATGTACGTGTTTTGCCTCTTATCAGCATATGTGAGTTGTGCAAAGTTAGAGTTTCATTCCGACTCTTCCTTTTTTAAGACAGGTTTTCTCTGTCATATGGCCTTGGCTGTCCTGAAACTCAGGTCTTGTTCCTTGGGGTGCTTGTTCCTCCCCAGTGGTGGAGCTAAAGTCATACACCACCGTACCTGGCTCATTACAACGCTCTCACTCATAGATACGGTGTACATTGGCCGTCTTTATCTCCTATTAGGGTTTTGTTGTTGCCCTTTGTTTTGTGAAGCGGGGTCTCGAGTGGGTCAGACTGGCCTGAAATTCACCATGTGGTACAGGATTATCTTGAGCTTCTGATCCTCCTACTACCCAGAGCTGGCACTACAGGCCTGATTGGTTTTTTAAGATAAAGCTAATAACCTAATTAAAATTGGAATTTGAAAGAAAAACATGAGTAGGTAATTAGAGTTTAACATATGCACAGCCAACTGACAGGAAAGGACTGAGGTGGCTGGCTGGGCTACAGGCTGAGTTCTGACTCTTTAATCATGAGAGCTGTTGGAGCATGCCAAGCACCTGGTGACCACAAAAACACACTGCCTCATTTCTCCTGTTTCTTACTTGGATCCCAAGTTAGGTCCTCTAAAGTATTTTTATTATATCTTTGAGAATTTCATAAATCTATCCTTTACACCCTCCAGACAAGGTTTCTCTGTGTAGCCCTGGCTGTCTTGGAAAATCTGTAGACCAGGCTGGCCTAGAACTCAGAGCTCCGCCTGCCTCTTCATCCTGAGTGCTGGGACTAAAGGTGTGTGTTGCTGTTCCCCAGTCATACAATGCATTGATTTTATTTGTCCCTCCCCTGACAGCATTGGATCCACCCTTCTCCCTGTGTCCCGGCAAGTTCATGTTATTTTTTAAAAATAGCCTTTTGAGGGGGCTGGAGAGATGGCTCATCGGTTAAGGGCACTGACTGCTCTTCCAGAGGTCCTGAGTTCGATTCCCAGCAACCACATGGTGGCTCACAACCATCTGTAAAGGGATCCGATGCAGGTAGTGCCTCTGCTTCCCTCACAGGGATCTCTGGGTAGTAAGTGGCTCAAGTGGCAGTGAGCAGACCGTTATCCACGGTGTGCTCTTGACAAATGGGATTGTTTCTTTATGGAGCCCTAACTGCTGATGGGCCGATGTTAGAAGTTCTTTTGAAGCAAGATATGCTGCACAGGGATGGTAAAGGTCTGAGTCTGCATTTCTACAGGCCACTCCCAGTGAGCCTACTGTTTTGTTGTTGTTGTTGTTGTTGTTTTGTTTTGTTTTTAGAGACAGGGTTTCTCTGTGTAACAAGCTTGAGCTGTCTTGGACTTGTTTTGTAGACCAGGCTGGTCTTGAACTCAGAGATCTGCTTGCCTCTGCCTCCCAAGGTATGTGCCACTATGTCCAGCAAGCCTCTTTTTTATTTTGTTTTATTTTTGCTTTTTTGAGAAATAGTAACATAAATTTTGTTGTTGTTGTTTTTTTGTTTTTGTTTCCTGAAATGTGTTACTACCACATACAATAAATCTATATTGGAGGTTTCATACTTTTTCAATTTAAATTTTTTATTTTTTAAAGAATTCTTACAAAGGTATTGTTATTTGCATGTTTCTACCCATCTCTCCCCACATTCAACTCTTCCTGTGTCCTCCACTCTTCTCAGGTTCATGACCTCTTCTTCTATAATTATTGTTAGACACACACACACTCACACACACACACACACATACACATACACACACACTCACAAACACACACACTCACACACACACTCACAAACACACACACACACTCACACACATACACACACTCACACACACACTCACAAACACACACACACTCACACAAACACACACACACACTCACACACACACTCACACACTCACACACACTCACACACATACACACACACTCACACACACACACACACACACACACACACACACCAGCCCATTTAGTGTTAGATGCTTATGTTTAGGGCTGTCCACTTGGGGTCGGATGGCTAAAACAAAGGACTTTCTCCTGGAGAACACTGATTCTCCCTGTTAGTAGCCATCGATTGCTTGTAGTTCTTCATCTAGGGGTGGGGCACTGTGAAATTCCCCTATTCTGATTGGCATATTGACCAGTGTTGTCATTATGCAGGTCTTGTTTACTGAGATTTCATGACTGCAGCATCCTTGTTATGTTTAGACGACACTATCTTAGAGCAGGCCTCCTGTCCTCCAGCTTACCATCTGCCCTCTCTTCTGAGATGCTTCCTGCGTCGTGGATGTAGGAATTGCATTGTAGATGTAGCAGCTGGGGCGTGGCACCCTCCAGTCACTTATCTTCTGCATCTCCACTAGTTGTGGATCTCTGCAGTAGTCTTCACCTACTGTAAAGAGAAGCTTTGATGAGAGGTGAGCGCTACACTTACCTGTGAGCATAAGGACAAGTATTTAAAATGCAATAAGAACCTGTACTGTACACATAAATGACTCTTTAAAAAGTCCACTGCAAAACTCCTACAGCTGATAAATACTTTCAGCAAAGTAGTAGGATCCAAAATTAACGCACAAAAGTCAGTAGTACTCCTATATACAAATGACAAACGGACCCAGAGCAAAATCAGGGAAAACAACCGCTTTCACTAGACCCTTTAAAAAACTCCAACCAACAGTCTGGTGGTTCCTCAGAAAACTGGACATAATACTACCTGAGGACCCAGCTATACCATTCCTGAGCATATACCCAGAGGATGCTCCAACATGTAATAAGGACACATGCTCCACTATGTTCATAGCAGCCATATTTATAATAGCCAGAAGCTGGAAACAACCCAGATGTCCCTCCACAGAGGAATGGATACAGAAAATGTGGTACATTTACACAATGGAATACTACTCAGCTATTAAAAACAATGACTTCATGAAATTCTCAGGTAAATGGATGGAACTTGAGAATATCATCCTGAGTGAGATAACTCAGTCACAAAAGAATGAAAACAGTATGTACTCACTGATAAGCGAATATTAGCCCAAAAGTTCTGAATACCCAAGATTCAATTCACAGATCAGATGAAGCCTAAGAAGAAGAAAGACCAAAATATGGATGCTTCAGTGTTTCTTAGAAGGGTGAACAAAATACAGGAGGAAATATTGAGACAAAGTGTGGAGCAGAGATTCAAGGAAAGACCATCCAGAGACTGCCCCATCTGGGGATCCATATCATATAAAGCCACCAAACCCAGACACTATTGTGGATGCTGGGAAGTGCTTGCTAACAGGGAGCCTGATATGGCTGTCTCCTGAGAAGTTTTGCCAGAACCTGACAAATACAGAGGCAGATGGATGCTTGCAGCCAACTATTGGACTGAGCTCAGGGGATCCCTGATGGAGGAGTTGGAGAAGGGACTGAAGGAGCTGAAGGGGTTTGCAGCCTCATGGAGGGAGCAACAGCATCAACAGGCCAGACCCCCGGAGCTCCTGGAGACTGGACCACCAACCAAAGAGTACACATGAGGCGACCCATGGCGCTGGCCACATATGTAGCAGAGGAGGGCCTTGTTGGACATCAGTGGGAGGAGAGGACCTTGGGTCTGAGGGTGTTTGATGCCCCAGTTGAATGCCAGGTCGGGAGGATGGGAGTGGGTGGGGGAGCACCCTCATAGAGGCAGAGGGAGGGGAGATGGGATAGGGAGTTTCTGAAGGGGAAAACATTTGAAATGTAAATAAAGACAATATCCAATCTCCCCCCGAAAAAACTCTAACCAAGAAAGTAAAAGACATGTCTTATAAAAACTTTAAGATATTGAAGAAAGAAATCAAAGAAGATACCAGAAGACAGAAAGATCTCCTATGCTCATGGATAGGCAGAGTTAACATAATAAAAATGGTTATTCCACCAAAAGCAATCTAAAGATTTAATGTAATCCTTATCAAAATTCCAACACAATTTTTTACAGAACTTGAAAGAGCGATTTTCAGCTTTATATGGAAACACACAACCCCCCCCCACTACTGTTCTGCTAAAGGAATTTAGCAAGAAAATGATTTCTAGTGACATTCTGCTATACTCATAGATCACTGCTTGCTCAGCCATCACCAGAGAAGATTCCTCCTGCAGCAGATGGAAAAAGTACAGAGACCCACAGCCAGTCAATGTGCAGAGAGCAAGAGACCTTGGGACACTCAGCCCTAAATGGGACGTCTCTACCAAACCCCTCCCTTTAGGGCTCAGAGAACCTTGCAGAAGATAAGGTGGAAAGCTTGTAAGAGTCAGAGGGGGTGGAGAACACCAGAGAGACAAGGCTTTCTAAACACAGCATGACAGACACACACAGGAACTTACGGAGATGGTGGACGCATGCACAGGCTGTACAGGTCTGCACCAGACGGGGGTCCCACCACTGAGAGGGGAAGTGGAAATAGTGCTGTGACAATTTGAATAAGAATCTCCACCGTAGAAGCATAGATTTGAATGCTTGGGCACCAGGGAGCAGCACTATTTGAAAGGATGGTCTGCTGGACTAGGTGTGCCACTGGTGGTGGACCTTGAGGTTTCAAAAAGTCCACTCTAAGCCCAGAGTCTTTCTCTCTCCCTGTGGCTTGTGGATCCAGATGTAGAACTCTCAACTACTTCTCCAGGAACATGTCTCCCTCCCTGCCACTATACCCTTCCCTGCCTTGGTGACAAAGGACTAAATCTCTGAAACTCTAAGCAAGCCCCAATTAGATGTCTTTCTGTAACAATTGCTGTGGCTGGTGGCAGCAGCATCGAATACCTTTAATCCCAGTACTCTGGAGGCAAAGGCAGGCAGATCTCTACTTGGTATTTGAGGCCAGCCTGGTCAACAGATCAAGTTTCAGGACAGCCAGGGTCACACAGAGAAACCTTGCCTCAAACAAACGAGCAAACAAACCGAATCCAAAAACACCTCCCTGCCCCAACTTCCCTAAAACATTGCTGTGGTCATGGTATGTTTTCACAGCAACAGAACACTAAGACAGCCCTATCTCTAATATATTGAATTTAATATATTAGTATATTTTTTACTTTACAGAGCCTTTGTATATTCGTTCTGGCTTCTGGTGTTGTGCTTTTATGGGATTCCTGTCTCTCTGTCTACATGCGTTTCTTGTACTTTTCATTTGTCTATTTTTCTTCTATTTGTTTTGTTCTATTCTGATTTGTTTGTTTTTTCTTTTCTCTTGTCTTATTTTACTCTTAATTTGTTTTCTAATGAGAGTTAGAAACGGGGTGAATTTGGATTTTTTGGAAGGATCAGGGAAGTGTTGGGTTAGGGAAAGCTATAATCAGAATATATTGTATAAAAAACAATTTTCAATAAAAGAAAAATAGGAAAAAATTAAAATTATAAAAAGAATTTTCACAAAGAAAGTATCCTTTGTCTTCCTTTCCAAAGTTCCAAACACACAGCAGTAGTTTGTACATTATGTAAACTATATATGTTAAGTGGAGAAACACTCTGACAGGTGACTTTACTCACATGTGCGTAGGACAATGATTACGTTAAGTCATTTGACCAGGTGCAGACTAACCTCCCAACTGGCTTGTTGAACCTCTGGGAAAGAAAGCGTTTTATAAAGTACAAGCTCCCATTGTTATTCATAATACTCATGTCTGGGGGCTTTCCTATGGATGTCCACCTGTTCTGTCCCCACAAATCTGAAGTTTAAAGCAGCGTGATTAATGGCCGAGGTGCTCAGGGCATCTCTTCTTTTTGTCTCACTGCTTTGTGTCTGGCTCTCCCCGTGGGCGTTTGTAATTACATTTTGCATATTATCTATCCTTAATTTAAAAGTGAAACAGGAGTTACCGAGTAGAAGGGACCAACGCTCATTAGAGGGGAACAATACAGGCAGGCTCTCTGTGTGATTTCCTTTGTAGTCTTGTGTAGCAGAACTTTGTATTTTAATAAAATGTGTTTTCAAATTGCTTTTTAAGTTTCTCATCACCATATTAGTTTTGGCTTTGTTTCTAGAAAGAAAAAGGCCTATTTAAAAAAACAGAATTACCTAATTATAATCATTTTCAATCAGACAAAAGCCATCATTAAAAATGAATCAAGGAAAATGATTATGATTTTCTGGCTGCAATGAAGCAAATGACATGACAGAACTGGGCTTGGGGGACTTGATTTGACATCAGCATAAAGAGGAGCATTTGTGTGTGTGTGTGTGGAGAAAAAAGGTCTTGTAATCTAGTCCTCAGTGTATTAAGCTACATTAAGTTGTATGTGACTGGGCTTCTCTTAATTATTTTTTTTTCTGGATTCACATGGTGCTTAACTGTGATCACTTTAGCTCAAACATATCAATTTATTGTACAATTCCTTAATTATAACTCTGACTGACTACCGAGATAAACAATAGATGAGATCTTCATGAATACATATCAAGATGAGACATCTCAGGAGACAAAAAATAAACAAAGACAGAAAAGAGTTAACCGTGTTCTGATAGAGTGTCTTTGTGGGTAACAGCCCGTGCTGGCCACCTGAGTCTGACCCCCGAGCACACAGAGATGTGCAAGGAGAGAACTCACTTCACCAAGTTCTCCCACTTCTGCACACTAACTGTGGCATGTGTGTGCACATACAATAAACAAGCAAACAAACAAATGAATAAATAAGAAAACAAGAGTAAAGCAATACAATAAACTCTTGTGTGAATGTGTCTAGGTATGCGCCCATGCACTCAGATGCATAGGGAAAAAATAAGTCCTTATATCTATGGAGTAGAGGGAATACATTATCTCTTGCATATGTTCATGGAACAATTAAAGGGTTGAGGCTGGATGTGCTGGAAAATTTTATGTCAACTCAACACAGCTAGAGTCATCCCAGTGGTGGAAATGCCTCCACAGGATGGGGCTGGCGGCAGACATGTAGGGCGTTTTCTTAATTAGTGATTGATGGGAGAAGGCCCACCCCAGAGAGGAACCACCCATGGGCTGGTGGGCCTGGGCTCTATATGAAAGCAGGCTGAACAAACCACAAGGAACAAGCTAGTAAGCAGCACTCCCCCACAGCCTCTGCTTCGGCTCCTCCCTTCCGGTTCCTACCCTGTCTGAGTTCCTGTCCTACTGTCCTTTGATGATGAACAGTGATGTGGAAGTGTAAGCAGAACAAACCCTTTCTTCCCCACTTGCTTTTGGTCATGGTGTTTCACCACGGCAAAAGAGACTCTAACTAGGAAGCAGGAGCTGAGAATGTTTTAGAGCTAGGGTATATGCTAGCCCATGCAAAGCCCAGAGTTCAGGCCTCAGTACTGTTAAGTAAGAGTATTAGGGAACTTACTTTAGACACAGATATTCTAAATGGCAAAAACTTGATGTAATCACATTGAATACAGGGGTTCCTTGACATTATTATGCTTCGATGTCTGAAGGGTCTAGCTAGGTTAAAAAAAAATGTAGTAGTTGCTATAAGCTCGAAGGAAAGGAAAGACAAAACCTTCTGTTTTGTTTATGATTTGGTTATTTGCTTAGAAAACTCAGACTCAAATAACAAATGATTAGAATTTTAGGTGATTTTTTTAGAAAAGTAGAAAGATTCCAGACAATGAACAAAAAGCAGCAATTTCTTTCTGCATTAAGGATCTGTAAAGTACCTTACTTAAATAAAGATAAAGCTCAAAGTACTTGGGAGGATAACATCAAAACACCCAAGCACACGCAATAGCACAGAGAAGAGCACCAGCAGCCGGCTGCAGGAATGGCCAATGTTCTGCCATCATAATTTTGTTATGTCTTATCCTCCTTCTGAGAGGTCAAATCTTAAAGTTTAGACTCCATCTTAGAGAACCTGACCTAAGTTTGAACTCAGGTAGACTAACAGGCTGGTACCTGCATTCGTTTCCAAGCTGCCTCCCAACAAAACCCAAGCCTAGTGCCAGTCTCTAGACTAATTCTCAACAATACCAGTATCTCCAGATTATTCCCCCGACAAACCTGCACTCCCAGGTTACAAGCCTGCCTAATCACCACCAATGCAGAGGGGGGTGGAAATTAAGTTTATGATATGACTCCCAGCACCCGCCAATTATATCAAAGGACACAGTAGTTTTCCAATTAGATGCTTGCACACTTACCCCCCACCCCCACTTGCTGCTTACCACAAGCCTTGCCCTGGTAGGTATTTGGGGCTCCTCCACCACCAAAACCATCTTGTGTGATAGCGGTGTGCTGGGGTGGGGGAGGCGAGTTAGCTTGAATAGAATAAAGACCCTGCTGGGAGTTGCATCAGATTGGCTCCTGTCTGGTTTTGGGGGGATCACTAACATTTCCCCAGCACTACACTTCCTCCTTGTACTGTAGTGTTTTGAAACAAAATCCGGGAATCAAACCTGCACATTTATAAGATATAAGACTTATTTAAATAAGGTTTAAAAGGTCAAAGTTATAAATACCTGAACGAATGGGCATACCATGTTCTTTGAAGGATGGGAATGGCAGTGTATTTATTGTTTCCAAGTTGGCCATATGTTTAATGAAGGTTCTCTAGTGAGGACTGAGAGGTACTAACCTCTGGTTGCAACACTAAGTTGTTAGAGGTCAGACCATTACTATGTCCATTTACCAGAATAATAGTGGTGGGTCCTCCCATAAGGCTTGTGACCTGTCTAGCCACAGGCTCCTGGCTCTGATCACAGTGCCAGCTATAGGTTTAAACTTGTAAAATGGGTCTTAAATCCAATCAGAAAGTGGCTGTTATTTCCATGACACACCTGCCACTACTGCACCAGGGGTGTGACTTTCCAGGACATTCGCTGTTGGAGCTTGCAGGACTCACAGGTGGTTAAGACCAGCAATCAGTTTTCTTCTCTAGTAGTGTACATAGCACCTTCCAGCACCATGAAAGCTAGTCAGTTTTAAAAAACATGCCTTTTCTTAGTCATAATCAGGATAAATAGTGCTATTATAAAATTTACATTTTTACATTGATTTCAGAGAAAAATATGAATTTGAGTGCTTCTTGGTATTATGGACTGATTTCAACAATACTTTCACGATAGTGTTTGTCTGATAAATCTGTAAGAGCAAATAGTCTATATTTAAAAAGGAATCAGAGCCAAATAAACCAATATAGTTAGATTTACATTAAAATGTTAATATAAAGTCACTGAATACACATTTAAAGGTTGCCATAGCAACGGTAATTTTCACAAGATGATTTTAGGTACTAGATTCTTGAGTGATGGCATCTTTAATGCTCGCTCTCATGGATTCTCCCCACATATGCATTGGGGAATAGAAAATAGGAAAGGAACCTACCCGTACCTGATGCCTTCCTTTGATTAAAAGAAGTAAATTGTTTGGGAAGAAGAGGTCCAGAGAAAATAGAAGGGGCCTAAGGGAGGCTGAAGGGGTGAGTAGGATAAAAATACATCATGTGCAAGCGTGACATTGTGAACGAGTAAGTT
Organism: Rhynchomys soricoides; assembly: GCA_019843965.1. Taxonomy (NCBI): domain Eukaryota; kingdom Metazoa; phylum Chordata; class Mammalia; order Rodentia; family Muridae; genus Rhynchomys; species Rhynchomys soricoides. The sequence continues at coordinate 5,582,360 of JADRCH010000157.1, read as the reverse complement.
AAGATGTTAAAGATGGTGGAAGAAGCCCATCAACTTTGGTTCATTTATAGAAAAGCACACACTGTTAAAACGAGACAACAGAGCTGGGCAGTGGTGGCGCACACTTTTAATCCCAGCACTTGGGAGGCAGAGGCAGGTGGATTTCTGAGTTCGAGGCCAGCCTGGTCTACAGAGTGAGTTCCAGGACAGCCAGGGCTACACAGAGAAATCCTGTCTTGAAAAACAAAACAAAAACAAAAACAAAAAAACCCCAAAATGAACAAACAAACAAAACAAATAAACAAAGAAGATGAGAGAACAGTTCATGGCCTGAGGAGCACATGGGTGAGGGTGGATGTAGAGAGATCAGGTACATGGAGAACTGTGAAGTTCTCAGAGGTAGTAATCATGAGGTAGCTTTTTCTGGCAGCTGTAGAAGGAGCAAGCTTTTTAAAAAATTATTTTTTAATTTTTATGCATATGAGTGTTTTGCTTGCATGTATGCATTTATATGTGCATGTCTGGTGTCCACTGAGGCCAGAGGAGGGCTTCGGATTCTTGGCACTGGTTACAGATGATTGTGAGCTGCCATGTGGGTGCTTGGGTGCTGTGAACTAAACTTGGGTCCTCTGCAGAAGCAGACAGTGCTTATAACTACTGAACTTTCATTACAGCCCACAAGTGAGCTCCCTGAATTCAAGGTTCAAGTTCTAAGGAGTTACTTATCTGAGTAGTTTGAGAAAGAATTATTTGTATGTATGCACACTTATGCACACATTTAGTCTTCTAGATCAGTGGTTCTCAACATCTGGGTCGAGACCCTTTCACAGTGATCACCTAAGACTGTTGGAAGGCACAGATATTTACATTACGATTCATAATAGTAGCAAAATTACAGTTATGAAGTGACAACAGAAATAATGTTATGGTTAGGGGTCACCACAGCATGAGGAACTGGAGAAAATGGTCGCAGCGTTAGGAAGGCTGGAAACCCTAAGTCGTAAACAATAGACGACAGACAGATGGTCATGCAAGAAATAAAATGTGTGTTTCAAAGACACATTTTACACCTGGTCTCTCTGCATAGTTTTCTTTTCTTTTTTCTTTTTGGTTTTTCAAGACAGGGTTTCTCTGTGTAGCCCTGGCTGTCCTGGAACTCACTCACAGAGTGAGACCAGGCTGGCCTTGAACTCAGAAATCTGCCTGCCCCTGCCTCCCGAGTGCTGGGATTAAAGGCGTGTGCCACCACTGCCCGGCTTGCATAGTTTTCTTAAAATGTGCCTTTCTCTGGGAGTTTATCTTTTAGATATCTGCCTGCTTTGTCTAGCCTTTCTCAAACTCTGGATTTTCACCAGAGAATTTCATCCAGGAGGATGTTCGGTTCCATTATGACATCTTCTAGGGACCTTCCCTGTGGCACCCGCTCAGCCCTTCCTTCTTTCCTAAGCTGTGTCCAAAATGATCCTGCTTTTCCTTCCTTCTTCCTGTACTGCTTCCTTTTGAGATCAGCTACACATAAGAACAGAGATGTTATTGTAGCATTGATTAGCAGTGAATTCACCCAAGTTTTGAAAGATTTCAGTACTGCCCCAAATTCTTCACCCCTCCTTATGGTCTCACCTCTTTCCAAGTAACTGCTGTTTTTCTTACTGGAACACATTGCCCTGACTCACTGAGTTTTAGGACTGGCTTGGGCAATGGGATTTTAGTACACACACTGATAGTATACACTTCATATGCTGCTGCCTTTTACATCCCCTCTTGCTGTGAGCTGTTGTGAACATACTTCAGAAGAGTAAGTGACATGCAGAACAGGTGTTCTAGCAGGCCACATGTCCAACCTGAGTTTGAGCTGCCCCAGGTAGACCTGACCCAGCTAGACATGTCTAATAAATGCTTCTTGTTTCATGCCCCATAACTGTGAGCTTTTGTTAACTTGACACAAACGTAGACATACTGAGAAGAAGGAATCGTCTCTGTTAGATTGGCTTGTGGCCATGTCTCCATGGGGGCATGTCGTGGATGGCCCTGGTGCCACCTGTATTTTTATGTTAATTCCTCTCTCCCAGGAGGGGTTGTCTGGACCAAGGAATAAGTCACATACTCAGGTGACTTCTTGTGAACCTCCCCAAATGAATAAAGGGACCAAACCAATCACTGGGCCAGTAGACGGGACTTCTGAGTTGGACAGAGGAAGAGAGGGAGAAAGCTTTTGAACGGAGATACTGAAAGGGCAAGATGTAGCTGCTAGTGTTTCCTGGTATCATGGCAGATCCGCCAGGAGTCGCCTCCGGAGGAATCAGATTTTAGTAAGGCCTACAAGATCAGGGTTTAGTTGTTGCCCCCAGAGATTGAGTTACCGTTGTTTCTGAACTAAGTGTGTGTGGTGTTTTCCTTCTCGCTGCGACTCGACTGGGTTCCAGAGAGAGAAAGATACGGAGGCTAAGTGTGGTTTTTCTGATGTGCACCACAAAGGTTGTGGCGGTTTTGAAGCACGGGCTGGCATAGTAGCAACCAGCCAGTGGGAATTTAGCAAGCTGGGAAGAGTGCTGAGTCAGAATCTCCATGAGATAAAAACAGGTCAGCCATTGGCTGCTCTTGAAACTCCACTTAACACCTGTTTCCGGCAGATTTCTGCACCTAAGTCCCCTGGTGGGGAGGGCAGTGACAGTTCCTGAAACTCCCCTAACTGTGACACTGACTTTGAGTTCAATGTTCTTTTTTTCTGACAAAACAAGGCCAGTGTTTATTAGAAGGTCCTCATTCCTGGCAACAGGCAGCCTACAGAGGAGCAGTTAGCTGTCATCAAATCTTCCAGAAGTTTCTGAGAAGATAGCATGAATACGCTTGGCATCCTTACTGTTTTGATGTGTATTAATTGCTTTTCTGTTGCTGTGATAAAAACACCATGGCCAAGGCAATTTATAAGGGGGAAAAAAAAGAGCACATTTTGCTTGTGGTTCCAGAGGGATGGGAGTCCATCATGGGACTCCAACTGGGAGCAAGCAGCAGGCATGGTGGCAGAGGAAGGAAGCTGAGAGATCATATGTCTTACTGGAAGCAGAGAAGAGAAATGAAAGTGAGCAAGGCTATAAACTCTCAAAGCTAACTCCAGTGACATACTTCCCCTAGTAAGGCCACATATCTGAACCTCAGGCAAAGCACTGTATTTGTCTTGAATGAGAATGGGCCCCCATAGGCCCACAGTTGATAGAACTATTTAGGAAGGATTAGGAGGTGTGGCCTTGTTAGAGGAGGTGTGTCACTGATATTTGAGTTTTGAGCTTTGAGGTTTCAAAAGCCCTCACTAGGCCCAGTCTTAGCCTCTCTTTGCCTGTTGTTTGTGGATCAGGATGTGAGCTCCCAGCTACTGTTCCAGTGACATTCCTGTCTGTTGCTATGCTTTCTGCTCTGATGACCGTGGACTCACCAGCTAAATCCGTAAGCAAGGGCCTAATTAAATGCTTCTTTTTGTAAGTTGTCTTAGTCATGATGTCCCTTCACAGCAACAGAACAGTAACCAAGACACCATGCTTCTATACACCAAACATTATATAGATAAATGTGATAGAAATAAAGGTTCTCAATAATCCTATATCCCAGAAATAACTATTCTTGGTTCCTTCAGATTTTTTCTATGTATATATAAACATTTCTTTTCTAAAGATAGCATTGGCACCATGATAGCCATTTTTCAGCTTGCTTTTATTTTTGTGTGTGAGTATGTTACAGGCCTGCTTCCTTGTTACTCAATATCACAGCTTTGTTTTGTCTTTTTCAATGTCCGCCCCCCCCCAGATAGAGCTATTTGTAAAGTGCCTCTGAGGCATGGTAGATGTTCTTTTCTAGTGTCATATCATAGAACAGCATATTGTTTATTGGCAACTGTTACAGAAGAAAGAAAAATCAGTCCAAATCAAATCACATTAAACAAATGCCAGACGATGAAACTTTTTGTTGTTTACTCAGGGTGGGCCTTTGTCTGCTCCAACCGTTTCCTTTTACTTCAGTCATAAGGAAATTGAGCTCAAATCTTAGCAGACACAGACATTTGTGGGTTTAGAAGCCTGCTGTGGTGACAGCAGTAGGAGTTGACGGGCGTCACTCTTACTTTGAGAAGGTGTGAAGGATAAATAGTCTCCTAAGGAGTGTTTATGAGAAAAGAATAATCTAGAATGTTTGATAATGGGAGTGGAGGACCAGCAACGCTCCAAGATTCCCTGAAGGCAGTGCCAGGAGAGGCCTGGTAGTCCTGATGAGAGTGCTGAGCCAGACCAAAAGGCCCATCCACGTTTGCCTATTGCTGAAGTGTTGTGTAGCAGCTGGCCACCGGTGTCACACACCTTTAATCCCAGCACTCCGGAGGCAGAGGCAGGTGGATCTCTGAGTTTGAGGTCAGCCTGGTCACAAAGCAATTTCCAGGACAGCCAGGGCTACACAGAGAAAATCCCTGTCATGGGGGGGGGGGGGGGGGGGGGGGGGGGGGGGGAGGGCAGAAAAGCATGAATGAAAAAAAGAAATAAAAAGAAAGGAAAGGACATGACCACTCCCAGGTATGGTGGAGGAGGAAATTCATCGTAGACATGGTGAGAGCATAACCAGAGACAGGACGCAGGGAGAGTCCAGAATGGACATGACCAGGCGGAGCTGTGCCACGTGCGGAGGAGGTGGGGTGGGGGGAGGAAGAGGGAAGAGAGGGCAACAGAAACAACAGTCAAGTTGATTGTATTTTATAAAGGATAGTAGTCCAGCCCCTGGCCTGGAGAGTTCAGGGTAGGGGGCAGGCTGTACCAGCCAGGAGGATCCTGTAACAGGTAGGGACTGAGGGATGCAGGGAGAACCTGGCAGCCAGGTCTGCTTTGATATGTTAAATAGGCACCTCAAGCATCTGTCCACTGTGTATCTTTGAAAAAGTCCCAAGTGTGTAAAGCTCAGGAGACATTGAAAGGGCCAGATCTAGTTACGAACTGGATAGTTGGCTGCTCCTCCAGTCTTTACTGCATAACCCAGTATTAGACAGGATGGCGAGGCAGTGAGTTCTGGTACCATGCTCTCTGGCCGTGATACTGGATGGACTCAGTGGATGGGAGCAGGAGTGAGGGATGTCTCATTTAGGTCTGGCAAAAATGTTTTTCTTTTCCTCTGTTTGCATGATGTTGATCTCCATGGCAACCAGAGGAGCCATGTGTATTAGGATTTTTTTTTCTATTGCTGTGATAAAACACCATAACCAGGGAAACCTATAAAAGAAACAGTTTAATTGTGCTTACAGTCTATAATGGTGGAGTGAAGACATGGTAGCGAGAACGGCTGAGAGCTCACATCTCAAACCACAAGACAGAGAGCAACAAGGCTATGATCTTCCCAAACAGTTCTACTGGTTTTGTTTGTTTGTTTGGTTTTTTGAGACAGGGTTTCTCTGTGTAGCCTTGGCTGTCCTGGAACTCACTCTGTAGACCAGGCTGGCCTTGAACTCAGAAATCCACCTGCCTCTGCCTCTCAAGTGCTGGGATTAAAGGCGTGCGCCACCACTGCCTGACTGAAGTATAAATTCTTGTTCTCATAATTTAAAAATTTCTCACCACTTCAGTAACATATATGTGTTTATATGTTAACATTTGCACGATGCATTATATTTCTTTATTAAGGTAAAGTTATGGACTGGAGAGATAGCTTAGTGGTTAAGAGCACTGACTGCTCTTCTAGAGGTCCTGAGTTCAATTCCCAGCATCCACATGGTGGCTCACAACCATCTGTAATGGGATCCGATGCCCTCTTCTGATGTGTCTGAAGATAGCTATGGTGTACTTGTCATATATATAAAATAAATAAAAATCTTAAAAAGTAAAGTTATGGTAGAAATATATATTATGCAATTTGAAAAGAGCCTCAGGGTAAAAAAAAAACCTTTTCTGTAGTCTCAGATGATTTTAAATTGATCTCCTATAGCATGACCTACTTTTGTATTCTCTCTCTCTCTCTCTCTCTCTCTCTCTCACACACACACACACACACACACACACACACATACATATAATTATAATTATTATTATATCTTAAAGAAATGAACCTGGAACAGGTCACACCCCTGGACCATTCAGAATCTCATTTACATGTATGACCATTTTATTTTTGTTGTTGTTGTTTTCACACAGGTCTCATGTTACCATATGGGCCTTGAACTCACTATATAGCTGGGGGTAACCTTGAACTGATGACCCTCCTGCCTCCATCTTGTGAGTGCTGGGACTATAGGTGTGCACCTTCTGGTTTATGCAGTACTAGAGCCCAGGGCGTCATGCATGCTAGGCAAGCACAGTACAGACAAAACTATGATCTTATGTCTGTTTTTTATACTGTGCACCTTTTGTAACACTGTGACATTTTGAATAAATAGCATATCTATAATTATTTGAACTTTTATCGTGTAGCCACAGAAGTGGTCACCACAGTTTTTTCTTGTGACTTGCCAGGCTCTGGGTTCTGTCTGTTAGCTCAAGCTGAGGAGTTACTGGGGAAGGCTGTGTGGGTGGTAAGGTCCTTGCTGGGCCTTGCACATCTCAGCAAGTCATGCTACTTTTTGTGGGAAACACAGCTAATTGGTGGGGAATGTCTGAATTACAATGTTCGCCCTGGGGGTTCTGGTTTTTGTGTTGCGGTAAAGTTTATCTCACTGTTATTTCTTTGCAGAGACCTTCCATTTTGCTTGCCTGGTGATTCTTGGATTGGTTTCTTATCTTCAAATTCCTTATTTGTACCCTTAAAAACCTGAGAGTAAGCGAACAAAAAAAATAAATAAATTTTTGAAAAAACCCTGAGCGCTAATCTTTGGTTATCAATTCTATGTGACTCCAAATGAGTCCTTTCTTCCCAGAGGATATAATTTTTTCTTTTCCTTTTTCCCCAGTTCAGACTCATTTTTCCTTTCTTGTAAACATTGTTCTCAGTAGCCCATATTCTCCCATGACTTCCCTTTTTTGACATAGTTTAGCCCTAGTGCCAGGCTGGCCTTGAACTTGTGATCTGCTTGCTTCTGTTTCCAAATGCTAAGCTTACAGGTGAGTGCTGGGGCATCCATCAGTGATCCTTAATTACATTCTCAACATATTATTTCTGTTTTTTGTTTTTCTACCTTTCTGAGAAACATCTCAGAATGTTCCAAACACTGATTTAGTTTTCTACTGTGTTAATTCTACTCTGCAGTCTTTTTTAAAAAAAAGATTATTTTTAGGCTTTTTTATTTTATATGTATGAATGCTTTGTTCATGTGTGTATGTGTACACCATGCATGCTTGGTGCCTGTAGAATTAGAAGAGGGCACTGGGTCCCCTGAAACTGGAATTATGGATGGTTGTGAGCCACTGTATCAGTTCTAGGATACAATCCCAGCTCTTCTGCAAGATCAACAAGGACTATGAAGCACAGAGGCATCTCCAGCTTCTGCTTTTCAATTCTTGTCATCATAGCTTGTCACAACATTCCTTCTTGTTCTTGTTCTTGTTCTTGTTCTTGTTCTTGTTCTTGTTCTTGTTCTTGTTCTTGTTATTCTTGTTCTTGTTCTTCTTGTTCTTCTTGTTCTTCTTGTTCTCCTTCTCCTTCTCCTTCTCCTTCTCCTTCTCCTTCTCCTTCTCCTTCTCCTTCTTCTTCTTGTATAGACAGAGTTTATTTAGGGCATGGGGAGGGGAGTTAAGAGGGTAGTAGAGGCAGAGAAAGGCAGAGAGAGGGAGAGAGTAGAGAAGTGGAAAGGCCGGCCATGACCACGTGGAGGGGGGCGAGGGAAAGGAGAGAGGTAAGGGATGAAAGATGCAAAGGAAAGAAGCAGAGTAAGTCAGGCAGATTATTTAGGCACTATTGTTTCATACAATTCATTCTAAAAATGGCTGCTGTGTAAGTGTAACTTAGTACCACTGCTTGACCTTGCCCCAGCCTCTCTGCATCTTTCCTCACCCCTCTACTTCCCCCTAATGTCTAGTAACTACCACTCAGTTCTTGTAAATGTCACTTTTATTTCCTCAGTTTGGGTATGAGAGCTGTACCTAAGCTATGCAAATACATGGTTTGGGTTGGGCCTAGAGTCTTTTTCTGTTCTAAGTATCCCTAGGCCTAGGCCTGGAAGCTTCTAGCCTCTCTACAATCTAATCTTCCAAGCTGACTGATTCAGTCTAGCTTCTCTCGGCTCCTAACTGAATTGTTCTGCTTGGGCTCATCCTAACATTGGCAATGTGTTCTAATCTTATGGCCTATTCTCATTCTCTGGTTCTTTTTTTGTCTTCATTGTGTCTAGCTTGTTCTCTTTGAAACCTGTCTCTGTAAAACTGTCCACACACACCATACATACAGCACATCACCACACCACCCTTCTCTCTGTGTGCCGCTCTTAAGTAGCCTCTCCTTCCTTTCTGTTTTCTTTCTTTTTCCTTCTTGCTCCAGCCCTGCATGATCATATGTAAGTACACTGTAGCTATCTTCAGACACACCAGAAGAGGGCATCAGATCCCATTACAGATGGTTGTGAGCCACTATGTGGTTGCTAGGATTTGAACTCAGGACCTCTGGAAGAGCAGTCGGTGCTCTTAACCGCTGAGCTATCTCTTCAGCCCCTTCCTTTCTGTTTTCCTGTGAGTTGGGTGTGTCCTATCTCTGACTCATTCCGTCAAATCTTTCTCTTATTTTTTTCACTTTGTCTGCCCCTCAATTAGACATCACTTTCATACACTGGTGCTTCCCTCTCCAAACTAACTTTATCTTCCGTGTTTTGAATTAAGTGCATGTCTGTATTCCAGCCAGATCACATGGATCTAGAAGGTCTTTGGATGTGATCCCTTGCCAGAGCAGCCATGTTGCTGGGTTAAAATTCCCCTACAATTTTCATCTTCCATGACGTCAGTTTGTTCAGATGCAGCATGAGCAAAGCCATATAGCACTTGTCTTTTGTGTCTGTCTTATTTCACTTCACGAGCTCTAGTTCAATCCACATTGCCACAAACAACAGGATTTCCTTCTTGTTTTATGTTTTATTAGTATTCTACTGTGCATCTGTACACATCGTTTGTCGGTCTGTCTGTCTCTCTGTGGTGTATGTAGGTCTATCTTTGCATGTGCACATGTACACAGGTGTGTGTGGAGGCTTGGGGGTTGATGTTGACTGTCTTCCTCAACTGTGCCCCACTCTATTTTTTGAGACAGGGTCTCTCACTGAGCCTGAAATTCACTGCTTTGGCAGGACCAGCTGGCCAGGAATCTTCAAGGATCCTTTTGTTTCAGCTCCTGAGGCCTGGATTACAGGTGTGCACCTCGATACCTAGATTTTAGAATGTGGGTGCTGAGGCTAGAGCTCAGTTCCTCACCTGTGCACAGCACATCGTTATAGACAGAGTCATCTCTCTAGACCTGATAATCTCATTTTGCACTAATTTACCCCTTCCCATCAGTGTACAGAGGCTCCCCTTTCTCTCTAATCTTTGAGAAGACTTGCTACCTTTAGTCATTTTGTTTTTGCTTCTTTTTTTTCTTTTTGAGACCAATTTTCCCAGGTAGCTTAAGTGGACCTGGAATTTATAGGATGTAGCCTGGTCGGGCTTTGAATTTGTATTCCTCTAGTCAGTCAGAGCTGGACTGTAGGCATGCACTAACTACCATGTGCCAAATTACAGGCATGTGCCACCATGTGCTGGATTGCAGGCATCTTTAGTCTTTGTCATAATCATCATCCTTACTGGGGTGAGGTGGGATCTGATTGTAGTTTTCATGTACCTTTTCCTGATGACTCGAGATGTTGAACAGTTTGCATATATCTCTGGGCCTCCCTCATTAGATGGGCAGGGAATTAACTTAATTGTTTTAGTGGCCTCTTCTATTTCGTGTTGGTGAAAGAGGGGTCTTACAGAACTTTAGGCATTTAATCACTGTGGAGCATCTCCCTCTGCACGGATTATCTGTGGGCCTGCCTGGGTAGGAACTTCAGATCTGAGTTCTGCTGTGCTGGTGTGGAGCACTGGCCTATGCAGTCAGAGATCTCAGCATTTCTTTGCTGACTCCAGGCATCACCAGGGAGAGTGCTTAGCGTGTTTTCACTGGCCTCAGGAGCCTCAGCAGGTTCCTAAAGTCTTCTGAGTCTGAGGAAATACACTGACACCTTTTCCTGGTCCCCACGGAGTTTCTTTTCTCCCTCAGGACATTTGGCAAGTCTCTCAAGAGCCTTAGGTCTTGGAGCCACCATCAGGGCAGGAAGCCCTGCAGTTGTCCCTGCTTTGTGTCCTGTCACGATTCCAGAGGAAGTGCAGGGCCTGCTCCTGCTTGAGGCCACACAGAGGAGATCTCTATTGCACACTGTTATGCTCCTTTATTCTTTTGGAATTCTGTGGTCTTTCACATGCATTAGATTTCAGTCAATCAATCAATTAACCAACCAGGCAAGTATGTGTGTGTATGTGTGTGTGTGTGTGTGTGTGTGTGTGAGAGAGAGAGAGAGAGAGAGAGAGAGAGAGACCTGACCTACTCTGTAGCTGAGGCTGGCCTTAACTCACCCAGGTTGGGCAAGAGTTCTCAGTGGTCCTCTTGTCTCAATTTCCTAAGTGCTGGGATTACAGGCATGTGCCACTGTATCTTGTCCTATTGGTGTTGTGTTTTATAAAAAAGAAAAAGAAGCCAGGGATATGTTTGGTAGAGGTGTGGTATTGTGTACGGTGCCTCTGCGGGTCCATGCTGAGACATCCCTTCCCATGGAGGTAACAGCCACACAAGCATAGTGTAGAATAGAGTTTATTTAGGGCATGGGGAGGGAAGAGGGGAGTTGAGGGGGTAGGAGAGACAGAGAGAGGGAGAGAGAGAGAGAGAGGGAGAGAGAGAGAGGAGGAGGAGGAAAAGGAGGAAAGAAGGGGAAGAGGAAGAAGAGGAGGAGGAGGAAGAGGAGGAGGAGATGCCGGCCATGAGCACATGAAGGGGGAAAGGGGAGAAGGGACAGAGGGGGAAGAAGGTAAGAGAGCAAGAGAAGAGGAGAAAAGAAGAGCAAGAGAGTGAGGAGGGGGCAAGCAGCCCCTTTTATACTGAGTCAGGCACGCCTGGCTATTGCCAGGTAACTGTGGGGTGGAGCTTAGATGAAATGCCAACAATTAAAGTTAAAAAAATACAAAAATAACCCCCCACCCCCAAATATAACATCCAGGCAGGATGCAGTGGTGAGCACATGTAATCCCAGAACTCCTACTGTAAGATGGGAGACAAGAGAATTACCTAGAAATTTAAGGGCTAGCTAACCTGGAATATGCTGTGCAGCAGAAACAAGAGAGACCCTGTCACAAGGTGGAGGGAGATAGTTGACTCTTGAGGTTGCCCTCTGACTTCTACACATGCACCATGGCATGGCACGCAAGAATCCATCATCCACTGAAATACAGATTGAAAACAGGCTTCAAGGATTTGGAGAGATGGCTCAATCCATAAAGTACTTGCTGTGTGACCACAAGAACCTAAGTTCTGTGACCCATGGAGGTGTACACCTGAAATTCCAGGGTTGGAGAGGTGCTGGCCAGGTACTTTAGTCAGGTTCGCGAACTGCAGTAAGAAACCCTCTCTCAAAAAATAGATGAAGAATAATTAAGACAAACACTGAAGTAGACCTTTGACCATATGTGCATGACCTTCCCCCACCCCTTTCTCTCCCTCTCTCTCTATTATACACACACACACACACACACACACACACACACACACACGACTCCATTACGTCATTTTTGTTTATTTTGGGACAAAGGCCAAGATGGTATGGACAGGGAGGCTCCCCTTCCCCTGCTTGCAAAAGCCCTCGAAGATAGCTCTCACAAAACACTGGACAAAGCAGACACTTAATTCTGGATTTCAAAGTGACCACCGGACCTCAGACCTACCTACAGGGCCCTAAACTCACCTGGTATGGCAGTACCCCTGTACTTCCCAGCACACCACCATTTTCCCTTCTTCTATAAAAGCCCCTGCCCCAGCTCAGGTGATTGACTTCTCTGACCTCCTCCTGTGAGGTCAGTGAATCCACCCTGGAGCAATCAATTCCTATTAAGACCCCCTTTTATACTTTTAATTTGGCCTACTTAGATTTATTTCCTCAGTGCAGAAGCCTTTCAGTGGCAGCTCACCATGCATTTGAATGCTTTAAGAGTCTTCCTCCTAACTGAGCTGGAGGTTGTCTTCCTGGCTCAGCAATGGCGTATGCCTATGCATACAGGTTGTGAGCCTTGGGTATTCACAAAGGGCACGTGACATGCTTGTTACTGAGAAATGACTGTGCCAGGCACTGGGCTTGCTGTGGCTTCATGCTTCCCACCTCTGGAAGGGCCTCTGATTCCTGTGCAGATTCTGGGCAATGCTGCCCGTGGTTTCTGGACCCATCTTTCATGCTACCCTAGGAAGGTGTGGTTCCTCTTCTGCTGCTGCCACTCTGGGTTGGAGCCTGTGCTCTGATGTTCCTCCTTGACCCCACTGTCCCACCTCTCTGGTTTACTGATGGAGGAGGGGAGTTTCAGAGATTAAGCCTCCTGTTTTCTTTCTCCCAAGACAACTGTCTCAGGGCCGTGAGTGGGCATTGACTCTTGTTTTCTTTACCTCACAGTCTTCAGAATGTTCTGGTGTGTGGGTGGTTCCTTTCCTCAGTTTACCCCAGTTTTCTAGTTCTTTAGTCATTTGGACAACAAGGTCTGGTATCCATCGAATGTTCTGAGTTCTCTGTTGATTTTGATTAGGATCTAAACGGCTAACACATTCTCTTGTGCTTGTAGCATGATCATGCCTGTGGAAAAATCGGGTGTGTTTTTGGCAAATGCCTAGGCACGAGTGGGGCTAGTCAAGTTGACAGTCAGGCATTCGGCAGTGGCATCCGTGCAGCCTGGGCACCGTTGGTTTTGGGGGACTGAGGTGAATACCTGCAGGCTGGCATGTTTGTGATTTCTTCTGGCACCTGCTTGCTTGGCACTGAGGATTGAAGCTCCTCTTCTTAAGTCCTCCTGATTTGATTTGGGTTTTGTATATTACTGTGTAGCCCCTGAATGGTAGACATTGGAGTGGACTGGGAGAGAAGTACCAGGTGTCAAGAAAGGCAGGGTCAGCTGGAGTCCTTGCCACAAGAAAAGTCATTTGAGAGTAAATCAAGCATGACTGTTTGATTAATTTAGTTATTTCTCTACTGCAGTGATAAGACGTCTTGTATGAGGGAACTTATTCAAGAAAGAATTGATCATGAGCTTATAGTTTCAGAGAGTGAGTCTGTGACCATCATGGTGGGGCCATGGGAGCAGGCAGACAGGCATGGTGCTGGAGCAGTAGCTGAGCGCTTACGCCTGATCCTCAACCATGAGTGAGGCAGCGAGATAGCTACCTGGGAATTTGGAAGCTCAAATCCCACCCCTGGTGACACACCTCCCGCAATAAGGCTACCCCTCCCAATCATTTCCAAATAGTTCCACCAACTGGGGACCAAGTATCCAAACAGTATGGAGCCTTCCTCATTCAAACACCACGGTAGCATATGAGGAGAATGCCTTTAGCTGAAGTAATAAGGTAGTAGCTGGAGGTGCCCTAGTATTTCACGAAAACCCGCCTCCGCAAACTCAGTTCTGCTGGTTTAGTGCAGAGGCTGAAACAGCCCATCCTCAATGACCCAGCATCTTTTCTGGCTTTGAGCTGGGCTGGATCCAGATGACCCGGTGTCTGTGGTCGGCAAGGAGCCTTTTCAGAATGACCTGTACAGAGCCTGGTTCAGGTAACTCTTATGCCGGAGTCCCTCCCTGCAGGCATGGCCTTGCCCAGGATGTCTCTAACTGTGAACTGAAATTCTTGGGAAAAAAAAATTATACTGTTAATGATTCTACAAGGCTGAGTGATTGATTAGAACTTTGTAACTTCGGGGCTGGTGAGATAGTTCAGCTTGTAAAGCTTGCTAGCAAGCTCAAGGACCTGAGTCAATCTCCAGAAACCATGGTGGAAGGAGAGAAGCAACCCTCACAAGGTGCCCTCTACCCCACTAACAACAGCTTCCCATCATTCCTTAACCCTAGGAACTTCCAGTCTACTTTTTTGTCCCTGTGAACGTGGACACACTGTAGGTACTTAACACAGGTCGAATCGCGTGGAGTGTGTCCTGTTTTGACTGGCTTATTTCACTAAGCACAATATCCTCAAGGTTCATCTTGTGGCACTGCTGCAATTCCCTTCCTTTTAAGACCGAATAACATCCCATTGTCTATATATTCTACAGTATTGGCTGGTCTTAAATGTAGCCAGGACGACCTTACATGTGAGGGTGAAACGACTGTAAGGAATTGGCTTGCTTGACTAAGAGACTGACACACCCCACAGTGTCCTGAGGCTGAGACCCGAGAAACCCAATGTGTAGTTCTACATCAAGTCTTAAGGCCCAAGAATCAGAGGAGGGTGGTATCAGCTCTAGCCTGAAGGTAGTAAGAAGCGTTTCAGTCTGGGCCTGAGTTTCAGAAAAGCTCAGCCTCTCATGCAGCCCTTTTCTGTCAGATTCACGTTTGATTGATGGGACAAGGGTCACTCATCATGCAGGGAAAGGAGGCAGCCGTGATGTTTGCCTGAATAGCTTGGTGAAGTTAAAATGTAAACTTAGTCACCACAATGACAGTATAACACTCTATCAAATGATACCTCTGTGAGTGTGGGCAGCTAAAAGAACTTTGTGGTATGAAAATTCACCATGAGGTTTGACACCATGAACCCCAGAGCCAGGCTTGGCTTGCATGCTAAGGGTGTTTCCTTTTTTCCCTGTTCATGAAAGAACTCTAGCTTTATTTTCATAGAACATGAGCTTTAAGAAGTGAATTCTTTTAAAGATTTATTTTTCTTTTACTCATGTGAGCATTTCTGCTGCATATATGCAAGTGCTTGCAATGCCTGCAGAGGCCAGAGGAGGGTGCCAGAGTCCCTGAAACTGACGTTACAGATAGTCGTGAGTCACCGTGTGGATGCTGGGAACTGAACCTGAGTCATCTTCAAGAACAAGAAGTACTCTTGACCACTGAGCCATCTCTCCACCCCCAGAACCTGAGTTTTTAAATGGTACTGACTTCAATGACTCTGCCAAAATTAAGGTAAGTTAGTTAACTTATTTAAAAAAGTTAACTAATCATATACACATAATATGTATAATGTGTGTGTATGTGTGTTTGTGTGTGTGTACATTAAAGCCTGATACATGTAGTATTTTTTCCCCACATAACATTTTTATTGATTTTCTGGGAGTTTCACATTATGCATGCTAATCACAATCCCTTCTAGTTCTTTCATGTCTGTCCCCCCCTTGTGACCTCCCTCGTGACCAAAAGATAAAAACAATAAAAAAAAGAGAGAAGTCTACTTTGTGTTATTTATCTATTCATGGAGCATGCTCAAATTCTTAGTGGTCTGCTCTTGAGATAGAACCGAGTCCTTCCACGCCCACACATCTGCCAGAAGTTATTGATTGTAGAGGGCTACTCTTTGGCACCTCCATCACCTTTTTAAAAAAAGGTTTATTTATCTATTTTTATGTATATGAGTGCTCTATCTGAGTGCCAGAAGAGAATATCAAATCCCATTACAGATGGTTGTGAACCACCATGTGGTTGCTGGGAATTGAACTCAGGACCTCTGGAAGAGCTGCCAGTGTTCTTAACCATTGAGCCATCTCTCCAGGATCTCATTGTGCTCCCCCCACCCCCTTGGGAATAGCTAGGTTTATTATTAATGTACCATTGATAGACATAAGATCCAACAGCCCCCTGCCCCAACAAGGAAGTTGAAAAAACATTAACAAAAAGAGCATATGCTAGATATGCTAGGGAGTCAGAAATCCTGTGACATGCCATCTCTGCTTTGGTACCCAGAAGAGAGTGTGAGACTCTTCAAGGCTTCCAAAGCTTTGGGGAGTCCAGGGTCATTTTGGGAGGAGTCCTTGGGGTACTGCTTTGTAGAATCCGATGGGTATGGTGTACCTTTCCCAATTCTTTTGCCAGAGGTACAGTAATCTAATTCCTAGGCCAGAGTTTGACCCATAGCTTCTGACAAATTGAGACTGAAGAGTATGTTCCCTTGACTCCAGCTCCAATGTGTGGAACAACTGCTTGAGCTCCATCTCATGCCTTCGATATAGGAACCAAATCCCAATGTCTTCTTTGGTCATTGTGAGTGAGTCAGCCAAGGCCTCCAGAGTCTCCTCATTAGGATCGGGGTCTGTCTCGAAGTGCTGTGTTAGCTCCAGGAACTGCTCAAGGGTGAACCCAGAGTGGCTATCCATGGAAGACAGACTTGGAGTTGCCTCCATTTCAGTTTCTTCTATCATGTCTGAAGCTCACTTGAGTTCCCTTCTTCAGTTTTTCTCATTATGATTTTTAAGAGTTCTCTTTGAGGCTGGAAGGTGGCTCAGCAGTTAAGAGTACTGGCTGCTCTTCCAGAGGTCCTGAGTTCAATTCCCAGCACCCACATGTATATGTATATACGTATTCAGTGAAGCCAGCATGAGTGAGGAAAGGCTATGAGGAACGGACAAGGGACTAGACTGTGGTACAATATTGTCCACAGAGAAAGGGAGATTATAATTAGTTCACTATGTCTTAGTTAGGGCTTTACTGCTGTGAACAGACACCATGACCAAGGATTACAGGTTCGGAGGTTCAGTCCATTATCATCAAGAAGGGAGCATGGCAGCATCCAGGCAGGCATAGTGCAGGAGAAGCTGAGAGTTCTACATCTTCATCTGAAGGCTGTTAGCAGAATATTGGCTTCCAGACAGCTAGGGTGAGGGTCTTAAACCCATGCCCACATTGACACACCTACTCTAACAAGGCCACACCTTCTAATAGTGCTACTCCCTGGGCCGAACATACACAAACCTTTACACGGAGGAACAGTCTATAGAGAAGGCCTTGAAGCATGGGAGGGGCTGAAGTACCAAGATGGAGTGAGGAATCCAGTGTGACTGGTTTGGGGCACACAATACAGAGTAGAGGGAACTGAGGCCAGCATCCCCAGGGGGCACGGCCCTTTCATTTCTGACCAAGAAGCTTGGGCTCTCTCCTGCTGGACAGTGGTTCTCTACCATTAGTGGTTACAGAAAACACCTGGGGACCTCATTAAAAATGGAGACCCCTATGACTTCTCTCCAAGGAGACGGAAGCTGCAGGAGATGACAGCATAATGAGCTCCCCAGTCAATTCTCGTGTGGTTGGTTCACAGAAGCCATCAGCGCTAAGGGATATGAGTGCTTTAAGAAGAAGGAATGACATGACCCAATTTATTTTTTTAGGAAGAGAAGTCAGGCAACTGTAGAGGGTGGACTGATTTTATTGGCAGGGGAAAAAATGTAAGAGGTTTCTTCAGACATCCTGGAGAGAAGCTCTGAAGACTGAAGCCCAAGCACCTGGGAAAAAGGCTGCGTCTGAGTTATACAGGGTGGAGCGGAGCTGACTGGAGCAGGAAAAGACTGAGAGGAATAGAGGCTTATTCTCAAGTGTCTGGCTTGGGAGAATGGGTGGCTGGTAATGCCTGGTACTTGGTAACCATCAGTTGAATGGATGAGTGAGGAAATACAGGTCATAAAGCAAGCGGGATGGGAAGAAGCAAGGAAGATTCGGCTTTGGGTGTGCACATTTGAAGCCAATGTAATAGTACCCATCTGCCCTTGTGAGGATGGCTCATACAGGGTTGGAGATACGGACCTGACAGTTGCCACTAGACACAGAGTCCTGCAGAAATGGCGTCTGGAAGTCTCACTCTCCATACCAGAAGGCATAACCCTGAAAGAGAAGAAAAGCCGAGAGGGAAAATCAGTTGGGGTATTCAAGAGACTCCCCCACCCTTTTGTTTTTTTGTTTGTGATATTGGGGATGGAGTCAGGGCCTTGCACATGCCAGGACACTATCGCTGAGCTACCTCAACAGCCTGGTTTCCAAATTAAATACAAATTAGAACTACTTGGAGATTTCATCTTACCCCAGTCAGAATACCTCAAATCAATAAAACAAATGACAACAAATGTTAGCAAGGGCGTGGAAGAGGGAAAAGAGTATTCACTGTTGGTGGGAGTGCAAACCGTGCTTGCACCTACTATGGAAATCAGTGCGGAGGTTCCTCTGAAAGCTAGAGCTAGATCTGCCACCTGAGCAGCTATACCACTCTTGAGCATCTACCTAAAGTGTACCCTGCTACAGAGATACCTGCTTATCCATGTTCTTTGCTTTTCTATTCTTCTTTTTATGAAAAAAAAATCAAAATATATCTCCTGTCAATCTCCTTTGCTTAGCCATTTTCCCTTCTGTCCAACAAGTGGCTTTTTTTTGGGGGGGGGTAATTTACTTTTCTGAGTTATTTGTATATTTTACATTTCAGCTCCTGTCAGGTGTAGAGCTGGAGAAGATTTCTTTCTATTCTGTAAGCTGCTGCAAATGATGGTGTGCAAAAGCAACAAAGTTTCATTAGGTCCCATTTATTAATTGTTCGTCTTAGTGCCTGCTCTCCTGGTGTCCTGCCTAGGAAGCCCTTTCCCGTGCCTGACATCGGAAGTGTATCCCCTACTTTCTCCTCTGTCAGGTTCTGGGCATCGTGTTGAGGTCCTTGACCCATTTGGTGTTGAGTTTGTGTTGGGTGGGAGATAAGGATCTAGCATAAAACAAAGATGTCGAAAATGTTTATTTTTAGCAGAGGATCTGCCAATTGGTTTTACAGAGGGAGGGGGGCGGAGGCAAAGAGAGAGTTTTCTTTAAGGATGTGGCCCCGACAGACAGGTGGAGCAATACATGCTCCTGTGAATGGCTCCATACTCAGGATGTATGGACAGCACAAATTGGATTTCTTTTTTCTTTTTTTTTTCTTTTAAAAAGACTTGAAGTCAGTGTGTGTGTGTGTGTGTGTGTGTGTGTGTGTGTGTGTGTAGAATAGGAAGGTTGGGTTGGATCTTGGAGGGGTCAAGGGGAAAAATGGAGCTGATCATGACAGAAGTATATTGTATGAAATTTTCAAAGAACCAATCAGGATGCTAAAAGACAAAAGGAAGAAACGATTTAATAAAGTAATTCTCTCTCTCTCTCTCTCTCTCTCTCTCTCCCTCTCTCTCTCTCCCTCCCTTTCTGTCTTAGGGGGTTATATTGGGAACAGCTTATCAATCTAAATGCCGAAATATTTTTTACCTGAACTCTTCTTTCTAATATAGTTTACCAGTCAGTTTAGCTTCCTCTTAAGGTCATTTCTGAGTCATGACTGAAAAACCAGGTCAGCAGCATAAGGGAAGGCGTTAGTTAGTCTTCCCTTACGCACTGGCCGGAGCAGCGCTTATTTCAAGAAAAAGCTGTTTCAGCTTATTTCCACTCCATGTGCCCGCTGCATGCGCCCTGACTCTGCCCCTCCGCCCAGAGCCCCACTCTTACTTCAGCCCCACCCTCAACCTCAGATGCTCCGCCACCCACCCCCTCACCCTTCACCTTCCACCCCACCCCCACTCTTCACCCTGGCCTTTGTTTCTTTATAGTATTTAGTGTAGACCCTGGCTTACTGGAATCCCTCTCCACTTCTTGCCAGCTTGTACAGATTTAAAAAGTCTACGAATATGCTCCCGCCATTGTTTTGGAGAATTGTTATTAAAACACCTCTGCTTATAGGTTTAGTAAAAATAACTAATTCATTTTCGTTTATACTTCATATGCGTTTAGACTTCCGACTTGAATTGGCTTTCTGGATTTGGAAACGCTGTGTGGATGATGGTTCATTTGTACTTGGGGTTGTTAGATGCGGCTTGCGTGCTCTCTATCTGGAGTTACTAGCTGTTTCTCAAGTCAGTAGAACGGTGAGTGGCCTGGCGAGGGGAGGACAGGCACAGTTCTTATAGAAGACTCGGCTTCAAATTCTGGCCCTCGAAGCCTCTTCAGTTAGGGTTTGGGCCTCTGGCTCTTACGTTCTCTGGCCAGGTCTAAGGAAGATTTCATTACAGAGGCAGAGACCTTGGAAACAAACCAGAGGACGCGTGTGTAGACCGCGTCTGCCCTGTGACTTAGCCTCGGTTCCCTAATCCCAGAACTCAAGCAGCAGGCTGAAGTATTGTGGTGTCTGCAGAATTGGGATTCCCTGAAGCTGGGTGTCAGAAGAACTTCCTTAGGCTTGTTGCTTTGGTTGAATAAAAACCAGTTAAGTGTTGATCTTTGTTTGGGACTCCAAAGGGTCAAATTCAACAGAAGATGGTAACAGAAAGGAAAAGAAAAAGTCTGAACTCAACCGGAGAAGGGGGTGGTGCGGGCTACGAAGGGGGTGGTGCGGGCTACGAAAGGGGCCGTGAGGGAGGGCTCTGAAGGCAGCCAGCGAAGGCTATGAAGAGGGTTAGGAAGGGACCGGGCGAGGGCTACAAACCGGGCCGCAAGGGCTATTGTATCCTTCTTCAGTTTCATTTTCATACTTTCATTTTGGCATTTTTATTTTGTTGTATTTTAATCTTGTTTCCTGTTAAATTTGATAAACACACCTTCTGGTTTCTTTGGCATTCTTTTTTCCCATCAGGGTGGCTATTAACTTTTTTTAACAGTTTGGTCTACACGGTAAGACACTGAGAGGGGTTATATTTTTACTACAGCCTTCTACACAAAGTAGAGGTGAGAAGTGTATTTTGTTCCCACTGCAGCTTAAGCTACAACGTATTGAACCAACTTTAGCTTTTTTAAAAAAATTACATTTAGCCTGGCAATGGTGGCCCACGCCTTTAATCCCAGCACTTGGGAGGCAGAGGCAGGCGGATTTCTGAGTTCAAGGCCAGCCTGGTCTACAGAGTGAGTTCCAGAACAGCCAGGGCTATACAGAGAAACCCTGTCTCGATAAACCAAAACCAACAACAACAACAACAAAAAACCCCAAAATTACATTTATATATTTATTTAATCTTCACACTCTGCCAGTGCGTTTTCTAGGTAGTTTCACAAAGGACCAGTTGGCATCCCCCTTTATGATTTCACATTGCCACATTCAGATTTTGTAATCTCATATAATTTCATTTCTTTGCTGTGCTTTAATCTCTTTTTGAAGACATTTCGTAGTCTACTCTTAACCCTGCGAGGACATTGCCCAAGAGCCCTCGTGGATGTCTGAAATCATGGATAATGCTGTAGTTGTGATGGTCCCTCTTCACTGGCAACTTTCTGCATTTATAATCACCATGGAAACACGATTCTGGGTCTATGAGGGTCTAGAAGGGTTGAGCTGGGGAGGAAGAGCCACCTCGTGTGTGGTTGGCATCATCCCATGGGTTGGGGTCTGAGCCTAAACAGAACTGAGAAAGCAAGCTGAACACCAGCGTTCATCTCTCCTTGCTTTCTGACTGCAGGGGCAACTTGACCAATCACACTATGCTTCTGCCACACAGATAGAGACCTCCTGCCTTCCTCATTGAGATATGCTGCGTCCCTTAAGACAAAACAAAACAAAACAAATAAAACATAATCTTCAAGCCAAACCCTTCCTCCCTTGAGTTGCTTCTTTTTTCCCTATTTAAGCAACCACTTTACACCCCAATAGCTGCACCCTGCTTCCAGTTCCCCCTCACACAGCTCCTCCCTCAACCCCTCTCTACTTCTCTCAGAGAAGGGGGAGCCCCTCCTCCCCGTATCATCCTGTGTTGGCACATCTTCTCCCACTGAGGCTAGACAAGGCTGCCCAGTTAGGGAACAGGATCCACAGGCGGGGAACAACATCAGGGATAGCCCCCGCTCCAGTTGTTGGGGAACACTCATGAAGACCAAACTGCACAACTGATACACGTGTGTGTGTGTGTGTGTGTGTGTGAATAGGCCCAGCTGTTTGGTTGGGGGTTCAGTCTCTGGGAGCCCCCAAGGGTCCAGGTTAGTTGACTCTGTTGGTCTTCCTGCAGAGTCCCTATCCTCTTTGGGTCCCCCAATCTGTCCCCCAACTCTCCCATAAGACTGTGGGCTCCATTTGATGTTTGGCTGTAGGTCTCTGCATCTCTTTCCATTGGCTGCTGGGTGAAGCTTCTCAAAGGATAGCCATGCCAGACTCCTGCAAGCATAACAGAATATCATTAATAGTGTCAGAGATTGGTTCTTGCCCATGGGTTGGGTCACAATTTGGGCCAGTCATTGGTTGGCCATTCCTTCCATTTCTGCTACATCTTTGCCTCTGTATACCTTGTAGCCAGGATACATTTTGGGTTGAGGATACATTTATGAGTTGGTTGCTGTCTTTACCCCTCTGCCAGGAGTCCTGCCTGGCGACAGGAGGTGGCATCTTATGTTCTATATCTCACACTGTTAGAAATCTCAGCCAGAGTCACCCTATAGAATCCCTGGGCCCTCCTCCTATCCAGGTTTCTGGCATGTCCTAGAGATCCCCCACCACCTGTTTCTGTTCTCTCCCCATATCCCCTTTCCCACCCATTCCCCTTTCTCCATCTACCTCTGATATCTACTTTATTTCTCCTTCTGAGGAAGATTCAAGCATCTTCCCTTGGACTGTCCTTGTTATTTGACTTCTTTGGGTCTGTGGATTGTAGCAGGGTTATCCTGTACTTTATGTCTAACGTCCACTTACAAGTGAGTACATATCACGCGTGTCCTTTTGGGTCTGGGTTACCTCACTCAGGATATTTTCTAGTTCCATCCATTTGCCTGCAGAATTCATGTTGTCCTGTTTTTAATAGCCAAGTAGTATTCCACTGCGTAAATGAACCACATTTTCTTAATCCATTCTTCAGACGAGGGACATCTGGGTTGTTTCCAGTTTCTGGCTATTACAAATAAAACTGCTATGAATATAGTTGAGCAAGTGTCCTTGTGGGATGTTGGAGCATCTTTTGGGTATATCCCAGGAGTGGTATAGCTGGGTCTTGAGGTAGAACTATTCACAATTTTCTGAGAAACCACTTGTAATGGTTTCCCAGAAACTTAGCCCAGGAGGGGCACTATCAAGAGGTGTGGCCTTGTTGGATTAGGTGTGTCATTGTGGACATGAGCTTTAATACCTTCAACCTAGCTGCCTGGAAGCTAATATTTTCCTAGCAGCCTTCAGATGAAGATGTAGAACTCTCAGCTCCTCCTGCACCATGCTTGCCTGGATGCTGCCACACTCCCACCTTGATGATAATGGACTGAACCTCTGAAACTGTAAGCCAGCCCCAATTAAATGTTGTCCTTATAAGAGTTGCCTTGGTCATGGTGTCTGTTCACAGCACTAAAACCCTAACTAAGACCACACCAAATTGATTTCCAGTGTGGTTGTATAAGTTTGCACTCACACCAGCAATGGAGGAGTGTTCCCTTTGCTCTACATCCTCACCGGCATGTGTTATCACTTGAGTTTTTGATATTAGCCATTCTGATGGGTGTAAGGTAGAATATTAGAGTCATTTTGACTTGCATTTCCCTGATGACTAAGGGTGTTGGACATTTTAAAAAGTGTTTTTTGGCCATTAGAGAGTCCTCTGTTGAGAATTCTCTGTTTAGCTCCATACGCCATTTTTGAATTGAGTTGTTTGGGTTGTTGGTGTCTAACTTCTTGAGTTCTTTATATATGTTGGATATTAGTCCTCTGTCAGATGTAGGGTTGGTGAAGATCTTTTCCCAATCTGTAGGCTGTCATTTGGTCTCATTGACGGTGTCCTTTGCCTCATAGAAGCTTTTCTGTTTCATGAGGTCCCATTTATTAATTGTTCATCTTAGAGCCTTAGCCATTGGTGTTCTGTTCAGGAAGTTGTCTCCTGTACCAATGAGTTTAAGACTATCCACTTTCTCTTCTATTATATTTAATGTATCTGGTTTTACATTGAGGTTTTTGATTCACTTGGACTTGAGTTTTGTGCAGGGTGATAAATATGGATCTATTTGCATTCTTCTACATGTAGACATCCAGTTAGACTAGCACCACTTATTGAAGATGCTCTCCCTTTTCCATTGTATGGTTTTGGATTCTTTGTCAAAAATCAAGTGTCTGAAGGTATGTGGGTTTGTTTCCGGGTCTTCTATTTGATTCTATTGATCAGTCTGTCTGTTTTTACACCAATACCGTGCAGTATTTATTACCATTGCTCTGTAGTATAACTTGAGGGATGGTGATAACTCCAGAAGTTCTTTTATTGCACAGGATTGTTTTAGCTATCCTGGGATTTTTGTTTTTCCATATGAAGCTGAGAATTGCTCTTTTAATGTCTGTAAAGAATAGTGTTGTAATTTGGTGGGAATTGTATTGAATCTGCAGATTGCTTTTGGTAAGATGATCATTTTCACTAAGTTAATCCTATCAATCCTTGAGCATGGGAAATCTTTCCATCTTCTGATATCTTCTTCAGTTTCTTTCTTCAGCAGTTCTTGTCATACAGGCCTATCACTTACTTGGTTAGAGTTACACCAAGATATTTGATATTATTTGTGATTTTTGTGAAGGGCATTGTCTCCCTAACATCTTTCTCAGCTCATTTTTCATTTGTGTAAAGGAGGACTACTGATTTTTTTGAGTTAATTTTATATCCAGCCACTTTGCTAAAGTTGTTTATCAGCTGTAGGAGTTCTCTGGTAGAATTTTTGGGGTCATTTTTGTATACCATTGTATCATCTGCCAATAGCAATAATTTGATTTCTTTCTTTCCAATTTTTATCCCCTTGATATCATTTAGATGCTCTAGCTAGAACTTCAAGTACTATATTGAAGAAATTAGAAGAGAGTGGATAGCCTTGTCTTGTCCATGAGTTTAGTGGGATTGTTTTCAGTTTCTCTTCATTAAATTTGTTGTTGGCTATTGGCTTGCAGTATATTGTCTTTATTGTGTTTAGGTATGTGCCTTGTATCCCTGATCTCTCTAAGACTTTTATAATAATGGGATTTAGATTTTGTCAAAGGCCTTTTCAGCATCTAATGAGGTGATCATGTGGTTCTTTTTCTTTCAGTTTGTTTATATGGTGGATTATGTTGATGGATTTTTGTATATTGAACCGACCCTGAGTCCTTGTGATGAAGCCTTCTTGATCATGGTGGATGATGTCTTTGATGTGTTCTTAGATTCGGCTTGTTAGCATTTTATTGAGGATTTTTGCATCAGTGTTCATAATAGAAATTGGCCTGAACCCTTAAGTTGTTTTTTTGCTGGGTATTAGTTCATAGTGACATGAAAGTGGCCACGGCATCTCTTCTACAAAAGTGTTCACAAGGTGACAGGGCTTCTTCAGTTTCACTATCTTTATTTTAAAAATCATTATGATTTAAAAAACTTATGTGTATGGCTATGTTGCCCACATTTATGTACCACATATATGCCTGGTGCCCTTGGAGTCTAGAAGAAGGTGTTGGTTACTGTGGTGGTTTGAATATGCTTGGCCCATAGGGAGTGATGCTGCTAGGAGGTGTGACCTTGTTGGAGGAAGTGTGTCACTGTGGGGATGGGCTTGCCAGTCTCCCCATATGCTCAGGCTCCACCCATTGTAGGAGAGAACTTCCTCCTCGCTGCCTACGGATGCAGTCTCTCCTGGTTGCCTTCGAATCACACTGCAGAGCTCTCAGCTCCTTCTCCAGTATCATATCTGTCTGCATGTTGCCATGCTTCCTGTTATGATGGTAGTGGACTAAACCTGTCAATCTGTATGCCAGCCCCAATTAAATATTTGTCTTTATAAGAGTTGCCTTGGTCATGGTGTCTCTTCACAACAATTGAAATTCTAACTAAGACAGATTCTAGGACTGGATTACAGACAGTTGTGAGGCACTATGTGATTGGTGGGAATCAAATACAGGTCCACTGCAAGAACCCTTGATCACTGAGCCATTTCTCCAGGCTTCTCTATTATAATTTTGTGGATCTATTATTGACTGAAATACTATCATGCAGTACAGGACTGTTCTGTGTTCTTCTGATACTACAAACTTATGTATGATAAGACTTACATTCTAGGATAGGCACAAGAGGAAGAGGCCAATGATAACAACTAACAGCAAAATAAAATAATTTTAACAACACATTACAATAAAGTTCCTAAAAACTTATTAGATTTTACTTGTGAAGTTTTTCATTTAATACTTTTGGATTTTGGTTTACCTTGGGTAATTGTAACTGCAGAAAGTGAAATCCTGTATATAGGTGGACCATAATATTAGAGTTTATCCCTAGGACAGGGAAACTGTGTTATGGTGTGCCTCATGTGTTACTGTCTGCTGGAACTGGCTGAGGTACAGAGAGCAATCATGAACAATGAAAGAAGCAATGTGATTGGTTGTTGATCATGGTTCCATTTGCAAGTTTCATAGTAATTTGTGGGCTGAAGGTCAGCCAAATATCTGTCCCTGGTGCACACATTACTTAGAGCACACATAGAGTGGAAACTGCAGTTTGCACTGCACTGTGAATGACTGATCTTTCATTTAACTGAACAACAATGCCTGAAGTGTACATGTTGGATCTGGACAAAGGGAGGAATGCCTTTAACCCACTTAAATGATTTGTTTATATTTAAAAAATCTCTAAATAGGGGCTGGAGAGATGGCTCAGCGGTTAAGTGCACTGACTGTTCTTCCAGAGATCCTGAGTTCAATTCCCAGCAACCACATGGTGGCTCATAATTATCTGTAATGGAATTTGATGCCCTCTTCTGGTGTGTCTGAAGACAGTGATGGTGTACTCACATATATAAAATGAATGAATGAATGAATGAATCTGTCACTGTCTTCAGACACACCAGAAGAGGGCATTGGATCCCATTACAGATGGTTGTAAGCCACAATGTGGTTGCTGGGAATTGAACTCAGGACCTCTGAAAAGCAGTCAGTGCTTTTAATGGATGAGTCATTTCTCCAGCTCAGTATTTTTAAAAAAGAAAAAAATTAAATAAATTCTCACTATAATTATCTCTTGTATTTCCAGATCATAAACTAGCTGAATATTTTATCTCTATGTGACTTTAAGTTTAGAAATTATGGTAGTAGGTCCAGGTCCTGTGATTGCCTTCTCAAAATGAAGCTTCTTTCTTGCCCCTTCCCTGCTGACAGTCCTGGATCAGCTACCCCTTCTCCGACATATACTGTTTCGGTTCACAGACAAAATAGGCAAACCATCTTCACTACCAACTACCTCCCTCCATGCTATCTTGATGTTTTGTGGTCTAGAACTGCCCTTCCACCGGGATAAAAATTTTTCCCTAGTCCCCCATATAGCCAACTGAAGCTTGATTTTCTGATGACTGTCTCAACACTGGGCATGCTTTTTTCCCCCAGGAAAATGCATCAAAGTGACTAGGTTACAACTGTCTTTCACTCTTTAGGCGGACCTGAAACTTTTTCCTCAACTTCAAAAATCTAAAAAAAATTTTAAAACCTGTGTAGCATTTAATATACTCTTCAAAAGCTCACGAAGGAAAAAGGCTCCTGAAGAGGTTCTGTTTGTCTCTTTTCTTTGGGACTTTTGATGCATTTTTGCATTAGTGAGATAGGTTTAAAATGGACCCAGAGAGTCAGTGTGGTTCTTTTGTACTTGAGACAGGCTGGGAATTGAATGCAGAAGCACTTAACAAATGCCTGTCACCATACTCACTGAATTCACAAGCTGCAGGAACGCTCTGACTTACTACTTGATCTATTTCTGAAAAATGATTTTTTTGGGGGAGGGGTGGGTGGGTGGGAGGGAGGGAGACATGATACCAGACAGGGAGGAGAAAAGAGAAACTTGCTTCTATAGTTCTTCTGCGGGTTCTTTTAACAGCGGTGTGTTCAGACACACATTTGAGGGTGCTTTGGATAATGAGTGATTTGCTGGCAGAAGATCTTTTGTTTAAGTCCACGTTTCAGATGTTTGCTTTACTAAACACCGTATCTATTAGGGAAAATCATCTGCAAACTGAACAAAGGCTTAGTATTTGGGAGACAAGACAGTAAGTCCGAAGAGCGGTGTTCATATGCTCCCCCTGAGACCTGTTCCTTGGAAGGGCTAAGGGGAAAGCTAAGGGGTCTTCTGGAAACAAGTGTAAGCCACACTAGTAAGTTGTCTGTGAGCTGGGAGTTGGTGCTACTTTCTTTTGTGTTTTGTCTCAAAATTCCTATGTTGGAGTCTGAATGCCCAGCATCCTAGGGTGTGATTATTTCAGAATAGAGAGATTTGAAAAGAATGAATTTTAGTAAAATGAGGTCAAGGGGACAAATAAGACTTGTGCTCAGATGCTGGGCAGTGGTGGCGCCTTTAATCCCAGCACTCGGGGGGGCAGAGGCAGGCAGATTTCTGAGTTCGAGGCCAGCTTGGTCTACAGAGTGAGTTCCAGGACAGCCAGGGCAACACAGAGAAACCCTGTCTCAAAAAACAAAACAAAACAAAACAAAACAAAAAAAAAAAGACTTGTGCTCTTCTGAGATAGATAGAGATATGAAGAACGTATTGATAAGTTATTTCTCTGCCACAGCCGTCTAACAAGCAGGGGTTTGGGAAGTGGCTCAGGACAGAGCACTCACCTCAAATGCTCAAAGTTTAAGGTTCTGTCTTGGGAGTTGTAAGAGAACAGCCAAGGAGAGAGATCTCAGAATGAAGTCAGTTCCACCGACAGGCAGTGAGGGAATCCATTTCAGTTGTTTGAACCACCCTTACCAGCAATACTCAAGTGAAAAGAGGTGGCGCCCACCCATAGAACAGTCAGTGAAGGTCTGTCTTTGTTTCACCCATTGTTGGAGGGCTTCCTGTCCAGCCATGGGACCTCCATTCTCTTCCCTAACTTGTGACTCTTGGGACACCACCTCCTTGTCACAATATGGGTCTCTTATGGTCTCTAGTGCAGCTCTCATCTGTTTATAACAATTTGAAGGCTTACTCAACCCATCTTAAAAGCACAAACGTTCTTTCTTCACATTTATTTCACTAGAGGGTTAATATAACCACAATGAAAGAGAATTCAGAAAGTAGCTTTGAAAACACCTACCCATTCTAGGGTGAGTGTCAGCATTTAGTTGATTTTTCCCTTCAGCCTTTAAATGCTTTGCCTAGAAGCCCCACCCCTGCTGTCCTCCACAGAACTGGGACAAATAAGGTTCTATGGGTCTCAGGCCCGGGGAAACTGGAAGGGTTAAAGCCTTTAGAAGGGAAGCGAGGAGGTTTGGGCGACCTGCGCAAGGCTGGTACCTGGTCGCCGGCAGTGCCAGTACCAGCGGCAGGGATGGCAGTGGTGAGCCGCAGCAGTGGCCTGAGCCTGACGAGCCAAGCAATCTGAGGTCCAGCTATGAATACTTCGGGAGGCAGGTATGAGGTCTGGCGATGAATGCTTCTGGAGAGAAAACTCTTTACCAAGCGTTTACAGCTCAGTAAAACAGCCGCTCTCAGATGATCTCTGGTGAAATAGTTTGTGCACTTTATTCCATGTGGATAAGGACTTTATAAACATTGAAAAAAAAAAAAAAGGTGGGACCAGGGCTAGATGCTTCCCATTGGCTCAGCTGGAGGTGCTAGCGATGTTCTCTTTGCATGGGGAAGGACTCCAGGTGCTTTCCCTACAGGACTGGTTGTCATGGTCCTCTCAGTGGGGTGTCGTGGTTACATGTTCCAGAGCAGGTAGACACAGGCAAGGAGTGGCCCCACTCCTACCGTTCTCAATTCTGAGATTCATGGGGCTTGAGCTCGCTCAACCTTACAGCTCTGTCTGGTGGCACAGTCCACTTGCCCCACACACCCCTTTGCCAAATGACTTCTAGGATATATAATGTATGTATATTTGTATGTATGTTTCTATAGTCTTTTATGTATTTTTCTATATATGTATGTATGTATCTATATCTGTATATGTGCATATGTTTGTTTCTATAATCTTGTATGTTTCTCTCTCTCTCTCTCTATATATATATGCAAGTTTCTATAATCTTTTTAAAAAAGATATTAGCCTGGTGTAGTGGTGCACACACCTTTAATCCTAGCACTCAGGAGGCAGAGGCAGGTGCATCTGTGAGTTTAAGGCCTGTCTGGTTTATGTAGAGAAATCTAGGACAACCAGGGCTGTGTAGAGAGACTCTAAAAACAAACAAACAAACAAACAAACACTCCCCCCAAAAACCCAAGAAAAAGGACAATATTGTGTGATAAATTTTAATTAATGGTACAAGAGAATATTGTTAAATATAACTTTGGTTATTTATAGTTTAGCCACTAAATAGACACAGTAGTTTAATGTACGAATTTTTCAATTCTTTCATCTGGCTATCTATCTATCTATGGAGCCAGGATCTAACTATGTAGTCCTGACTGTCCTGGAACTTATATAGACCGAGTTAGGCTTGAACCCACAGAGATGCCCCTTCCTCAGCCTCTGAGACTAAAGGCATGTGTTACCACAACCAGCGGTTTCTCAATTCTTTTTTTTTTTTTTTTTTTTTTTTTTGCCGTTGCTTTAGCTAACCCGAACCAACCCAACAGAACTCATCCGGGTGAGAGACCCAGGCATGGTTCCCAGAGGAGAGGACTGTTGGGGAGGGTTTTTTATTTTGTATTTTTTGGTTTTTCAAGACAGGGTTTCTCTGTGTGTCCCTAGCTGTCCTGGAACTCACTCTTTAGACCAGGTTGGCCTCGAACTCAGAAATCCGCCTGCCTCTGCCTCCCAAGTGCTGGGATTAAAGGCATGCGCCACCACTGCCTGGCAGTTTCTCAATTTTTGAATAGTATGTGTGTGTGTGTGTGTGTGTGTGTGTGTGTGTATGCACATACATATATATAATCCATCCACAGCATCTTTCTGTGTATCCCTAGCTGTCCTGCCTGAAACTTAACTATGGAGTCCAGGCTGGTTTCAAGCATGTGGAAATCCTCCTGCATCTGCCTTCTACGTGCTGTGATTACAAGCATGAGTCACTGTGACAAGCTTCATTTTTGAAATAGGCTATTTTACATTGTTCCCAGTTCTTTATTTTTATGGACAACACAGGGATCATTTTTCCTTCTGCTTTACATTTTTCTCTGACAAGTTGAATCACCTTCAAAAGCAGAGACCATTTTGTGCAGAGGCTTGGAGTTGTCTCCAAGTGGTGTCTCCTATGTAAGCCTGTGAGAATTTTCTCAGTGCCCATCTCTACCCATGCCAAGACATAACAGAAGCACTGTGGCTGTCTTTGGGGAATCATCTGTCTATTCCGTAGCATTTTTACCCAGCATATTCATGGGTTTGATTTGATGAAATTCAAGGGTAAAGATTAAAGCAAGCCTGAATCTCAGACGAACTGGAGATTTAAATTCCACCTGCATGGGATCACATAAAATTAAGAAAAAATTTACACAGCAAAGGAAACAATCACCAGAATGAAGAGACAGAACACAGAAAAGGAAAAACTCTTTGTCAACTACATATCACACAAGAAGGGTCGTATCTAAGCTATACAAAGATCTGCAAAATATTAAATACCACTGAGCTAGAAAGATGTCTCAGAGGTTGAACACTGCTCTTCCAAAGAACCAAGGCTCAATTCCAAGTATCACATGGCAGCTTACAACTGTCTGTAACTCCAGTTTTAGGGGATCCAATGCCCTGTTCTGGCCTGCTGGAGTGCTAGGCACACATGCAGTACATAGATATAGATGCAGGCAAAACATTCATGCACCTAAAACAAATTGAAAACATTAAGTATACCATAAAACAAATCTTGCAGTCAACAAATGGACTAATAATAAATGGAATATACAGTTCTTAAAAGAAGAAACACAAAGAGTGAAAGCAAACACAATGTTAAAAGTAGGTTGAGATTCCAGCTCACCCCAGTTGGAATGGCTACCACTGAGGGAAACCAGGACAGCAAATGCTGGTGAGGATGTGGGGAGAGAGGATGCTGTCACTGCTGGTGGCAGTGCAAACTGGTATAGCACCGCAGAGATTTCTGAAAACACTAAAAACAAAACTTCTGTGTGACCCAGTGAAGTGAAAGTTTCTGGATGTGTGATGTGATACAGACTCACGTGGTGTTTTGCGGAGGCCAGACCCATGGGAGGCCAGACACGTGATGCTTGGAGACAGTATAAAGAGGACTCAAGGGACAGTGATGGCGGGCTTGCATAGCTAGACCTGTAATGCTCTGTTGATCTTGAGTCTTAGCTGATCTTCACTTTGTTGAGCGAGGCGCGGCAGAGAACTTTCCCCAGCTGATCCTGGTCGCTCCCTGATGACATGTACCAATTTTTGTGCCACTGCTGCTGATTCACATTTGGTATTCTGATACTACTGAACTGGACTGCTGGTATGCCAACAAAGAGAGATTAGAATCGCCCCAAAGAACTCCTTCTAAACTGGTCCACATCCCTTGCCCTACCTTTGGACTGTGGGCTAGAAAGGGCGGGGGATGGGGGTGGGGTCTGAACCATTTGAGAACCCTTATTAAAAGTAGGTTTTAAAAAATCTAAGCCTACCACCCAGGTACACAGTCTTGGATGTATAAACCCACAGGACTCATAAGTAAGTAAGGAAATCACAGAGGAACGTGCACATCTGCTTTTATTGTGGAACTGCTCACAACAGCCAGGAGGTAGGTAGCTGAGGTGTTTGCCGTCAGATGAACAGATAAGAAAATGTGATACCTTTACACCATAAAACTTTTTCAGCGGTAAGAAATGAAATTGTGGCATTAGCAGTATAGTGGGCAGAGATGGAAATTATAGTGCTAAGTAAAATAAGTAAGGTTGAGAGAGATAAATACCGTGCGTTTTCTCCCGCGTGCTCACCCTAGGTTTTAGTGTGTGTGTGCATGGTCTGTGACACTGTGAAACTGGAAAGGGAACTACGACAGAGGAAGGAGAGATCTTAAGGAAAAGGGAGGAAAAAAATCAGTAACTGAGCTGCACAGGAGGGTAAACAAGGGGTGTGGGGGAGGAGTAAGCAGACCAGCAAGATGGGGTCAGAAGGATGGGGGAGGGGAAGGCAGTTGAGGAGGAGCAGAGACTGGTAAGAACGAAGAATGCCTGAAAATGCCACAGTGAAATCATGACTTTATATGCTAACTTCAACAATAATTAAAAAAAAAATAGGAGAATTCCATTTATAGTCAGAGGGACTTTATTTTAATATTGAAATAGGTTTGCATGAAGATTGTCATGAAAATTGTGATTGCTTTTAATTTGATAAATAACATATCTAGTTGGATGTTTAATTAAATATCAAGGCAGGGCATAGGGGCACATGCCTGTCATCTTAGCCCTCAGAAGACAGAGGCAGGAAGATTAGGGCAAGTTTGAAGCCAACCTGCTCCATATGAGAAGTCCAGGTCAGGACTATATTGGAACACAATAAAAGAAAGAAAGAAAGAATTTTTTATATAGTAATGAGATACCCTTGTCAACATTTCCTATAAGATAAAGACAAGAGCTAAGATTTGTAAGTACAGCAGCCCCAAAGGCCCTGATCCAAACAACAAATGCAATTTCTTTGAAAAGCCCTTCCAATACTCTGATATGTTCTTAATTCCTAATAAGTAGTAAATCAAGTGGGTTTGAGGGTTGTGCTGGAGAGTTTTGTGTCAACTTGGCATAGGCTAAAGTCATTTGAGAGGAGGGACCTCTCTTGTGGAGGGACCTCCAAAAGATGGGGCTGTAGGTAAGTGTGTGGGGCATATTCTTAATTAGTGATTAATGGGGGAAGGTCCAGACCATTGAGGGTGGTATCATCCCTGTGCTGATGGTCCTGGGTTCTATAAGAAAGCAGGCTGAGCAAGCCAGAATGAGCAGCCAGTAAGCAGCACCCCTCCATGGCCTCTGCATCAGCTCTTGCTTCTAGGTTGCAGCCCTGCTTGAGTTCCTGTCCTGGCTTCCTCCAGTGATGGATTACAGTGTGGAAGTATAGGCCAAATAAACCCTTTCCTCCCCAACTTGCTTTTGGTCATGTTTCATCACAACGATAGTGACCCTAAATAGGATAAGGGTGAAGACAGGCTGGGTCATTTGTGGGTTTAAAGATAATAACTATTCTGGGGACATCTAGCTTATTGCTGTGCCATTCTTTGAGAAAAAGTTACAGAAAAAAGATTCTTAAAAAAGGAAAGATAAATTCCATCTACTTGCATTAGGCTGTGAGACTGGGGAGCAAAATAACCCATTTTCAAGCTTTTTAGTGTGATTACAGGACATTTGCTGCAAAGGGTCCCTGATCAGGAGAAGGGGTTTAACTATCCCCTGGGTGATCATTTTCCTCTTACGTGCTTTTTGCTGGTCACCTTCTTGTCATTATGACTGGCCCCTCCATTGTTAATGAAACAGTCTCTTTCTTTAGGTGCACTCGATGGTCCCCGGATCCCTGACAATGGACATACACTCACTCACACCCTATCTGCTGCTGGCAAATATCCCAGTGAAACTGGCATCCAAGTGCTGGCCAGATTGGTACACTAGATGTTCAACTCAAAGCCATGGCCATCAAGAAAATTAACTCTTTAAAAAGTAATGTCTTATGCCTATGAGCAACCATGTATGCAGCAGTCACTATGATAGGAATAGAGACCAGCTCTGGAATGAGAGTAATATGTTAATTCAGACTTAATGCCCATTACCTGTTGTTCATAAATGGGTACAGGTGAGAACTGAAGTCAAGAGGAGACAAACTGACATAGGATATGTTAATTTTACAAGGGCAAAGACTTTAAATCGAATTGTCTTAATATTTGGTAAAAAGAAAGAGATTGACTATGAAGAAAAACAACTTTCACCTCATATAACATTTTTCTGGTTATTTTGTGGTAAAAGAATAGATTTTCTTTTAAAAGATATTTCTTTTGGGGGTTGAAGAGATAGCTCAGTGGTCAAGAGCATTTACTCTTCTTCAGAGGACTTGAGTCTTAGGCCCCTCCTCAGGTGCAGCTCACAACTGCCTATAACTCCTCCAGGGTATCTAGTGCCTCTGGCCTCTGTGAGCACTGAGCTCATATGCACATACACAACTGGATTTACTGTTAACTTTTTATTATGTGTGTGTGTGTCTGTGTCTGTGTGTGTCTGTGTATATGTCTCTCTGTGTGTCTGTTTATGTGTGTGTGTGCCTGTGTGTATGTATGTGTGTATATGTGTGTGTGCCTCTCTCTGTCTGTGTGTGTGTGTGTTTGTGTGCACATGTGAATACAGGTGCCTGAGGAGACCAGAAGCATCAGGTCTTGGGAAGGTTGTGAACTGGCCTATATGTATGATGGGAACGTGACTCTTGCCCTCTTTAAAGGCAGGAAGCGCTCCTAAAGAAGACTTACACGTTTTTCCAGAAGACAAGTATTTCAAACTCACTGATCTTTTCTGTGAAACTAATGTATGTTAAAAATAAGGTTTTTCAAGGGGAAGATTCTCTTTGTCTTTGAGGTGAAGGAGATACTTTGTCAGACAGAGACAATTCATCTGCTTTTCAGAAGTGCTCCAGCTGGGGAAGGTACATCGTGAAAGTAGATGTTTGTCAGTGTTTCCTTCTAGTCCTTGAGACCCTGGGGATCAAAATGATTTGACTTATCTATCAAACCTCGATATCGATAGTGACATGTTTTTTAACATCTGGCTGTCCTGGAACTCTGTAAACCAGGCTGGCCTTGAACTCAGAGATCTGCCTGCCCAGTACTAGGATAAAAGGTGAGTGCCACCATGCCCAGCTTTTATGCATTAAAAAAAAATGTAACTTTCAAAGCTGTTGAGATGGCTGAGTAGGGGAAGTGCTTATGAGGACCCATGTTCCATCCTCAGAACTCATGCAACCAAGTTTAATGTGGTGGCTTGTGCTTGCGATCCCAGAACTGGGGAGACAGAGACAGGAGGATTCCCAGACTTGCTGACCAGAGAGCCTAGCCTACTTGATGAGCTCCAGACCAGTGAAGAGACCCTGTCACAAAAGAGAGAGAGAGAGAGAGAGAGAGAGAGAGAGAGAGAGAGAGGGCTAGCAAGATGGCTCAGCAGGTAAAGTCACCCGTTGGCGAGCCTGAGGACTTGGCTTGTATCCCATAATCCACATAGTTATGTTCTGACTGCCACATGCACATTATAGCATACTGCCCTCCACACACACAATAAACACACAAGTGCCACAACGATTTTTAGAACCACAAAACAACATGAGGATGCAGAGAAGGCTCTGGGTAAAATGCTTGCTGTAGAGTAGGGAACCTGAGCTCAGATCTCCAGAACTTGTACAGAACCTCCAATGGTGGCATGTGCTTGTGATCTCAGCACTCGTGTGTAAGGAGAGGCAGGTTCCAGAGGCTGATGGACAACCAGTTTAGCCAAAAGAGTGAGCTTTAAGCCTGCTTCAAAAAATAAATTAGGTGGGGAAGTATTGGAGGAAAGACATCCTTAAGTCAAACTTTGACCTCCACGTGGACCCACATGGGCAAGTGAAACTATACCTACATGTATGTGTATGCACAACACACACACACACACACACACACACACACACACACACACACTGGAATTTTCAAATATTTGCCTTTAAGCCTCAGAACTTATTGCCTGTTTTCTGTCATATATGGAACACAGACGCATAAATATATATGCCATGAAAGCAGAAGGGGTAATGCCTGGGGGAAGGGACTAGTGGAAAGGTGAGACGGGATTGTAAAAGGAATGAATTATTCTTGCTAACTCACATAAAACACACATGATCTTCATATCTATAATAAGCCTTAAAGCACTAGAGCTGGGTGGATATCAACCCTCTCCTCTGTGCTACTTTGTTTACCTCCTGTCAATCATCCCGAGATATCACTTGCCACGTTCCGCCTGGGCCATTCCTACTTCAATAGGGCAGCCCTCCTGGCCATGTGCTCACGATCCACCTACTCCATGGCAACTTCTTTTCTCTTCCTCCTCTCTTTGTGGTCTCTGCCTCAGACCTCAAGCCTGGGAACGGAAGCCCCACCTACCTCTTTTCTGCGCTGCTACAGCCTGTAGGCATCTTTATCCAACCAATAGTTTTACATGAAGGAGCAAGGTTTGCACAACAAAAGCTGGTATGTGTGAGAATTTTCTCATCTTGGGGCAGCTAGACCTTGGGAAATGGAACTTAGCATTTGAATACAAGCAACTTCAGATCAACCCACTACTCAGGACAAAGGAGGATGATTACAGGAGTGAACACAAGCAAAGTACAATGATATACGTATATCACGAAGAAGCTCATGATTTTGCATATTTACTTAAAATATTTAACAGAAACCCTCCAGTTTTCAACAGCTGTGGTGTATATGCCTGTAACTCCAGTCCTTGAGAAGCTGAGGCAGGAGGACAGGGAGTTCAAGGTGAGCCTAAACTACATAGGAAGGCTTGTGCTTACGTGAGTGAGTTCCTGGGCTCAGTTTCTTTTAAAATTTCAGTCCTGGCTGTTAGCATCCTGTCTAAACTCCACCCCACAGTTACCTGGCAACAGCCAGGTAGGCCTGACCCACTATAAAAGGGGCTGCTTGCCCCCTCCCCTCTCTCTTGTCTCTTGCTCTCTTGTTCCCTCCCTCTCCCCATTCCCTCTCCGCCCTCCACGTGGTCATGGCCGGCCTCTACTTCTCTACTCTCTCCCCCTCTCTCCCTTTCTTTGTCTCTACTACCCTAAGTCCCCTCCCCATGCCCTGAATAAGCTCTATTCTGTACTATACCTTTGCATGTGGCTGGTCCCTCGGGGGGACGGGATGCCTTGGCATGGGCCCACTGAGGCACCCCTTTCCCCCACACCTCACCACACCCCTATAGAACATATTTATATATCTATCTTTTATAAACACATAACTGGTTATTGAACTTATGGCCTCATAACATGCTCGACAAGTGTTCTATCACTGAATACATCCTAGCTGGGTACAGTTTCTGGCTCTCAAAACCAGAAATAAAGGCCAGAGGTCATTGTTTTTGTGTGTGTGTGTAACTGTGTTTAGTTGGGCCAGACGTCTGTTTTTCAGTACCTTGTGATCCAGGAGGAGGGACACTTAATTCAGCAACCTCAAGATTTAGGTGTTCTTTACCTCAACCACAACAATTACATAGTTTCCTGAGCAAAATGGAATTTATTATCACATGAAAATAATCACCTATCAACTCATTGAACATGCTTTCTCTCAAGAATGCTCGCTGCTAGCCCCTGCCTCTCTCTGCTTGTCTACATTACTTCTAGTCAATGTTTTTAACGGAGGTCCCAGCACCTGGTAATGTAAGAATAAACATAATACACGTTGTGGTTGTGAAGTGCACATGGCAGCCTTGCAAATATTCCAGGATTTGGGAGGTTGAAGAAAAAGATGGCGACGTATTGTTCGGAGAAACTGTAGATGTAAAAGCCAGAAGGGGCTTGGACTTGAACGTCTCCGTGATAAAGGATTTGAATGTTAAATGCTTTATCAGTAACTCAACAATCCTTTTACTTTGTATAAAATTGGGTATAAAATTTGCATAAAATGTTTGTGCTGTAAAAGGTTGTGCATGCAGATGGCGATATTACAATACTATTATGGCTTTTGTGTTTCAAATGTTGTGTCTGTTGGCTAAGGTTGGATGTGAACTATGGGCTCATGTATTTGAACACTTGATCTCCAGTTAGTAGTAGACCAGCTTGGGAAGGATTAGGAGGTATAGACTTTTTGTAGGAGGTATGTAGCCAAGGGTGGGCTTTGAGGTTTCAAAAGCCTATGACAGACCGAGTCTCTCTCTTTCTCTCCCTGCTGCTTACAGACCAGGATGTAAAGCTCTCAGCTACTGCTCCAACCGTATCTGTCTGCTTCTCATAATGGTGATAACGAACTTACCCTCTCAACCCGTAAACCAGCCAACCCAGTCAAATTCTTTCCTTTATGAGTTGTCTTGGTCATGGTGTCTCTTTATAGCAATAGGACAGAGACTAAGACACTGTGGAGCCTTTGGGACATATATGGTCCAGCTAGTAGACATAGGTTACTGGGTCTGGGCCTTGAAGGTTTCATCTGCCTTTGAGTTTCTCTGAACTTTCTGCTTCCTGATCCACCAGGATGTGAGGAGGTCCTTTCTCTGTCCCATGCTTCTATCACCAGGAATTCCACCATGCTGGCTCCACTAGGCTGAGCTGAAATGTTGAGTCAAAACAAAATGTCCCTTCTTTAATTCTCTCTGTCAGATATTGGTCACAGCCATGAGAAAGGTAACTAGTACTTCCCCTCATATAAATATCTGAGAGTTTCAGTGGTTTAACACATGGCTGTGCCATTTATAATCTAACTAAAACATAAGGTGAGACCAACTTAATTTCTTTTTTCTATTATAAAAATCACCAAAGGATATATATATATATAAATACAGGTGCCTGCAAAAGCCAGAAGAGGTGTCAGATCTCCTGGATCTGGAGTCGCAGGTGGTTGTGAGCAATGGATGTGAGTGTGTAAACTCATGTCTCCTTCAAGAGCAACAAGAACTCTTAACTACTGAGCCGTTTCTCCAGCCCCTTGTTTATTGGTTTTTTTTGTTGTTGTTAGATTCATTTTTTGTGTGTGTGTATGAGTGTTTTGTCTGCATATATGTACATGTACCACATTTGTGTCTGATGCTGGGAGAGTTCACAAGATGGCATTAGATCCCCTGGAACTGGAGTCAGGGATGGTTCTGAGCTGCCATGTGGATGCTGGGAACCAAACCTGGGTCCTCTGCAAGTGCTCTTAAGCACCGAGCTTTCTCTCCAGCTCCCAGCTCCCTCACTTATGACTTAGTTTATCAAGGTAAAAGAAGACAGGGAGAGTATCAAAACAGTGTAGACTGTTGTTAATCCTACCAGGAGGAACCTAAATTAAATAAACTCTCTGTTTACTCTCTGTTGCTCTCTGGAGAGTAAACTTTCTAGGTAATTTGTCTTTAGGTGGTACCTTTACCTGGCCTTTAACCCTCTAAAGAAAACTAAACTTCACATCTGGATTGTAACAATTAGCAAGGTACCAAACAGGTGAGGCATGAGCTAAACCAGTCTGTGTAAGTTCAAATAGAATTTTTTAAATTTAAATTTCTTCTCTGTTTTCTTGGTCTTTTGAGAGATGGTTTCTCTGTGTAGCCCTGGCTGTCCTGGAAACTCACTCTGTAGACCAGATTCACAGAGATATGCCTGCCTCTGCTGGGATTAAATGTGTGTACCACAATGGCCCTGCCTGCCCCCAGGTATCATCGGCCAATATCAGTCCACAAGGGCAAATGGGGTGTGGGGTGTTCAGAAGCCCCAGGAGTACTAATGGCAATAATGATACCAGGACTAGCTTCAGGACGCAGATCAACTTTACATGGGGTGATTCAAGAGTTATATAGTTTTGAGTTAAAGGGGTAAGAAAATCCAGGGTGGGCAAAGGTCATTGGCTAAAATATGGAGGTACCTCATTAACATGGGGAGACATTGCAAGAATCTCAGGTGCTAGCTGATTGGGTTCTTATCTGGAGGGAGGAAGCTGAATCTGCAATCTAGCCAAGGTTATGTGACGTTCCACAGGTACAGGGTGTGGGGTCTGGGATCCCTCAAGTTGAGAAGAGGAAGTCTCACTGACGAAGGAGTCCATCATTTTGCACTGAGCTCAGGACTTTTCAGTAACATCAGACTTCTACCTTAGCAGCAGGGCAACATGTCACCATATCCAGCTTTTAAATTTCTTTATTAAACACAAAGTTCTACCTGAGTGTTTTCCTTCAGCTTCTTACTGTGGGATTTTTGTTCTCTATTTGAGCATTTGGCTTTTCAGCTGAGAATGCATTGCTGCTGACTGGAGAGTGGCATGGCCGGTAGATGGAGGCTTGGCATCTTCATTGACTAATAACTGATAAGTTGTCTCTTCAAAACCAGAGCCATCTGGAACCCTAATCATTTACAGTCTTTCTGTTTATCTTGTTTGTTGCTATGAACTATTAATTTGAGCCAAGATATTTATAAAGGATAATAGCTCGAAAGGTTACTTCCTGAAAACACCCTTGTGAATGGTATCCTTCAGTGCCGAAAACCAAGATGTGGAATAGAAGGGGCTTGGGGATTGTATAGGGTGATTAGCTTGTACTATCCTGTGTGTATATGTTATATCTACATCACCTGCAGAAGGCATACCTGCTGTCAGTTGATCTCTGCACTACCAGCTCTAATAAGCCTCAGGGTCCCTTTGGATACTCATCTTCAAATTGACCTTTCAACTTTAATCCCCTCCCAGAATAGGAGGGGAAAACAGACCCATTTCTTTTGCTGGCTGTGATCCACTGGGAGTGACTACTTGGATCATAACAAGAATGTTTTTGGATCGTGCCTAGGTTAGCATAAAGATTGAATATATTGACCAGTGATGTCTGTCAAGGGTCAGGGGTTGTATGGTGTCAAGATGCCCACTGTATTCTTACTGTCTTTGTGCTAGATTTTGCCATGCAATGAATAACCCTGAAGCATTTTAGGTAAGTCATGTGTTGTCACTCAGCTCTTGACTATTGGCTAAGAGTCACAGTTTGCTATTGAGTTCTTAGGGTCCCTAATGGGTATCAGTGTACCATATGTGTGCTGTATGGCTACTCTGCACATACAAGATTATGGATACTATATCAATATACATGGAATAACTCACTATTCCTGCCAATTAAACTAAATACAATTGACTTTATAAAGGGCTTTCATTGGTGAGTACCAAGGTACAAAACTGTCTATAGAGCTTAAGCTTAGGGAGGGTGTTAACTTTCCCCTCATCACTTCTTGTACTATGCGTTTGTATTTTTTTGTATTGTCAGAGAAATCTGAGCAGCTTTTAGGGATAAGGGTTACAGGGACATTTCTGGTTGAGATGGCTCCCCCCCCCCCGAAACCATAAAGGTTAACAACCCCGATTTTAGTGGACACACATGGAACATTAGAGAGAAGTTGTTTATTGTGGTGTTATTGGACTCAGGTTAACGTCCTACAAGGTCCTATAAGACTGTTAGTCCTCCTTTGTGGTGTGTGTGTGTGTGTGTTTGCAACAGGATCTGTTCTCAGCCTACTGTCTGAGCTTCCCATCTACTGATTCTCTCTTCTCTGAGGAATTTATCTTGGGTAGCTGTCCCTTGATCTTAAGCCTTTATTTTCCTCTTTTAACAATGAAAATATTTCTTTATTGTACATGAAAGAAAAAAAACCCTCATGCTCACTGTAGAAATTAGAAGACCACAAAAAAAAATAAAAATGTATAAAGCAAGGTCTTCCGCATTATGTATGATACTAGAAATAGCAGCAGGAATGTTTTGTGTCCTTCATTTTCTGTTTTGTCTTGTTTTGAGGCAAGGTCTCCTTATGTAGGCCACACCAGCCTTGAATTCATTATCTTCCTGCCTGTGCCCTCTCAGTCCTAAGACTACAGATGTTCACCACTCCCTCCTGCCCTCCTTCCAGTTTTCCAGAGTTGAAATATGTCATACATGTTTAGATATGTATTTGCAGTCTTTCATCCATATCTCTCCAGCCTATACCAACTCTCAGCAAAGTTCTGAGACTGCTATGACATTGTTGTGTGTGTGGATCTGTGCATGTGTGGACATAGATTTATCACAGACACAGATGGCTCTAACTAGTGTCTAAGCTCCAGGCACTGAACTGGAGGCCAAAGTTGGGCTCACAGCACTCCACACTTTGGCTCTCTTTGATCAGAGTATTAGTCAAGGTTCTGTAGCACATAGAATGAATTTCTCTCTCTCTCTCTCACACACACACACACACACACACACACACACACACATGCGTTAATCTCGTCATTCCTCAGAAACCATCTACTTTTTTCTTTGAGACAGGGTTTCTCACCTCAGTGTTGTGAGGGCAAGGCTGGCCAGTGAACCCCAATGATCTAATTGTTTCTGTCCCCACAACAC
The DNA here is from genome assembly GCA_019843965.1 of Rhynchomys soricoides. Classification (NCBI taxonomy): domain Eukaryota; kingdom Metazoa; phylum Chordata; class Mammalia; order Rodentia; family Muridae; genus Rhynchomys; species Rhynchomys soricoides. The sequence continues at coordinate 5,539,618 of JADRCH010000157.1, read as the reverse complement.
CGATGTTATAAGTGCACACCACCGCAATTGGTATTTTTTTACAGTGGTTTTGGGGATCAAACTCAGGTCCCAGTGCTTGTGTGACAAGTACTCTACATAATGAAACATCTGTCCAGACCCTCGCCTCTTCATGATTGCTTTTTGGTTGACTTCTTGTGGCTTTTGGAACCTTAGTCTCCATCCTCCCACAGACTTAGCTCAACTGCCAGTTCCTAAGAGCTTCTGGCCTCCATAAATTGCTGGGAAATCAGGTCTGAACACCCAAATCGAGTTCTCTGTTATTCTGCAAAATGATGGTGAGGTGCTAAGAGCTGCGTGAATGTGGAGCTCAGGACGTTCTGTTCTTCAGCTGTAATTGCTGTTTTCCCTTTAACTCTAGACATTATTCTGTCAAACAAAAGAAATTTTAGTCTTCACATGGGTATTATTATTTCATCAAAATTTTTCTGCTTTAAATGTGTAAATGGAGAAAGATCTCGGGGTTGGCCTCCAAAGACTCCCAGAAGAGGAAGATTCAGTATGGAGGTGAGCCTTGAGGGATTCATTGATTTCACAGGGTAAGGCATAGCCTGTTCCTGCAAATATGAGAAGACCTTGAATACTCAATTTAAAAAATCATTTTAAAATTGTGAGAAATGTTAAATGAGCTCTTGTTTTTCAAGCATATTATTTAAGTGATGAATGTTTGATCTTCAAAATCTAATATCCCTGGGAGTAGTGTAGGGATAGGGATTAAGCAGGATTTGGTTGGATTTAGGCGAGCTATCACAAGCTTTGGTGGATCCAGAAACATCAGGATCTGTGCTGAGAGCTGGGAGAGAACTTGGCTCCGACTGTGGGAGAAGAGAATCATTTTTTTCCTTGAGTTACCCTTCGAGAAGTCAACCCCACGATCCAGGAATGTGTTTTGTAATCAGCCACACACCCTGCAGGCGACTATGTATCTTGGTTTTGAGTAGCCTAGTCTGCATGAGGGATGTGACTGTATGTTTACTAGAACATAAATATGTTTTCATGTGCTACATTTTTCTTGCTGTCACTTAGTCTCTAACAAGGTAAATTACTTCTCCTTAATCTAGTGGACACATCTGCATTTACTACATCGGATGGTTGTGTGGTACTTATCAACGCCTATATTTACTTTTTTTGCTCTATAGTTCTGTAGTCAAAAGACTGATGGATCTGTGTTGGTGGTACCCATATACCATGGGGTTCCCAGGGTAGCAGTTCATGAACTCAAAAGAGAATCAGATAGAAAGGGTGGAGTCAAACTTGGTTGTGCTAATAGCTTTATAGCTATTTCAGGTTGAATTGGTCCAAATGGTCATGGTCTCTCATACTTTCTATGTTGGAATCAGAACAATGTAAGCTCCAATGGGAACCACGGCAGCTTTGTTAGACTCAGAAAGTAGAGAAGCAGAATGGCTACCCAGAGGTCTAGCTCTACCCTCTATGTAGGCGGCCCTTGCTCGTTGCCATATTCCCTGTGCTAGCACAGTTCTTGCATAGCACATGCACCCAATCCCTTAAGTACTTCTGGATTCCTGAAGGTGGCTTATTTGCTCTGTGGCAACTGGTCCCCTTTCTCAAGGGTATTGGCTGAGTCTCTACATAGAAGCTGTAGAAATGTATGTACTAAAGCATCTCAGACTCTGCCTGTGTAACCAGAGGTTATTCTACTGTGCTTACTGGGTTCTAGAGTAAGGGATGGTTTTGGGAATACAGGCAAATCAGAGACAGAACGTGTGTGTGTGTATGTATGTGTGTGTGTGTGTGTGTGTGTGTGTGGGTGGGTGGTGTGTTTAGAACCTTCAGATTTGAGCATCGATCTGAAGGGTGTGGGTAGAGGGGAACTGATAGACTAAGTGGGCTTGGATAGTGGGCTGGGCAGCATCCCTGGATAGACTCCTGAAACACTGGAGATGTAGGTTTTTTATTGGGTGGAGGTGGTATTTTGTTTTGCTTCGTCTTTTGGTGGTGGTGGTACTGGACCGAACCCAGGACTAGGACAGATGAGTGCTCTCTTCTGAGCTGTGCCTGCAGCTCTACACACAGGGCTGATTTAGAGGACCTGTGGGTAGAATCTTTGCTATACGCATCCTCTTGATGCCTGGGCCCCCTGCCCCCAGCTTTATTTTTCTGCCTGAGGCAGGACTGAAGAAGGCCTCCTAGAACTCAAATGAACTGCATGCTTTCTTTCATTTGCCAGCAGGGAAGCAAGCTCCAGATCTGGCTGAGACTTCAACAGGGCTCATCAATATTGTTGACCCAGTAATCCAGCTCCCTGGGACTCCCCAAAGGCCTGGGATTAAAGCCAAGACTCAGGCTCAGCCTGGCAGGAAGTACAGTTGTCATCATTACCAGCCCTCAGGATTCATAAGCCGATCCTCCCAGCTTCTCTCCTTGCTGCCTCTTGAGGACTCCAGGGATAAAGACTTTGTGCCAGATGGTCTCACCTTAGGCTCTGTGAAGGCAGCTCTTACAGCACCAATGAGCTTTGAAAGAAGTGCCCATTTCCATACCAGCAAATCACAGGAGTATAGGAAGTCTGTCAGATTCACAAGCAGTCTCTCTTGTCTGGAATCCAAGATGCTTCTAGTGTATAACATTTTTAAGACCCTTACTGTGCATCCTGAGCCTCCTTGGGGGCAATTAAAACCATACCCATGCTAGTGTGGCTGACTTCAGTGGCTCTTTTGCTAGAGTTTGTCTTGTTTTTATTTTAAAGCATTTTCTCATCATCTCCGGAGAGGATGATGCTTGGCGTGAATGGAGGAAGCTTGCTTTTGAATTCCTGGAATCAAGGATCCCTAGTTCAGAACTGCTCATGTTGGTTGGCCCAAGTGTTCCCTAGAAATTCCGTCTTCTCCCAAACAGATGAGGCTCAATTTTTTGGCCAAACTTAGCAACCAGAAGAAACTACATTTGCTTTGAGACCATAGGAGTGGTTTCTCTAAAAGACATCTTAGCTGACATGGGGGGATTTAGGCAACAGAAGACCCAGGAATGTTTTTAGCTTTCTGCAATTTTCTAGAAGCTTCCTAACTAAATACAGTAAAATGTACCCACATCTTCAATTAAAGGTAAAACTTTAATAAAAATTGAAGATTTAAAATTAGCTTTTCTTTATAATTATCTCATTTTTAAATTGCTCTTACATTTAAAGAACTTTTAAAGGAATAATTTTACAACAAAGTTGAGATAATGATATATTTATTCAAGCTGTTAATTAAATTGCTATTAATATTAGTTTTGCCAACCGTCCTAGGCAGGGCTCTCTAGAGGCTCTAATAGAACAAAAAGAATACACACATGTTTATAAGAAAAAGACAAGTACTAGACTGGCTTACATAATAGGGACTCGACAGTACAACAATGGCTGTCTGCATGCCAGAGATGCAGAGCCTGGTTGTCACTCAGTCCCTGATACCGGCTGCATTGGCAGTCCTAATATGCTGTGTTTAGTTTACAGAGCAAGGCTGAAGAAGCTGGAGTCAGTGGAAGACCTTAGCAGCAACAGTGACTGATGCATTTGTTCAGCAGGAAAAGGCAAAGGCAGGCAGACACCACTTCTCTCCTTCAATCACTTGCATCCTGGAATCCTTGAATTTGACTTCCTATTTGAAAGGGCCATCTACTTTAAGGGTCAGCCTTTCCCCTCAGCTAATACTTTCTAGACGTGCCTTCACAGACACACCCGGAGGTACTTTCTGCATAATTCTCTATCACATCAAGATGACAGTCAAGGCCATCATCACATCATCTGTGGATTGGTTCATTCATTGTGATTTTTCTTCCCTAGGTTTCTGGGCAGTTGGTAGTCCTGGGGAACTGGAGTCTTGTGCCTAACTGAAGAAGGAGCCCTGAGAGAGTTCAACTCAGACCTTTAGCTCAGGAATAAAGGATTTCAGGTTACAAGGTTGCTGTTTTCAAACACCAGAGGCCTAATACCAATTAAACCAAGATACCTTGATACGAACACCAAGTCCCAGAGGGATAATACCAATTCTCTGGTGCTCCATAGAACTGGGGTGTGTAACTGCTCACAGCAACAGACCAGTGAAGCAGTTCCAGGAGACGGATTGCCTGGGAGTGCTCAGGGGGAGATGGAGGATCTTTGCTTAGGCTGGGGGTTTGGAGAGTCAGGGGCTCAGAGTTCAGTTTAGGTGTCAACCACGATCTGTGTGGTTGCTTGACCTCTTTGTCTTTTCTTCCCCATCTGTACCTAAGAGGTGTGACTTCCTTTTAACACTCACCACACAGGGATGGTGACTATCCAGTGGGATCACTTCAGACGAGATTTAGTTGGTCAAGCTTCATACCTATCTTAAGTCCAAATCAAGTGTCAGTGCTTCAGCGTCTGGTCCAAGGACATTTGGGTCATATCATAACAGGACAGGAGGGGCTCTAAGAAGTGAGTCCTCTAAAATTCACCAGTGGCACCGACAATATTCTTCTAGAACACAAGTTCCACTTATATACAATCCACAGATTGTAAGGCAAGCTTTCCACCTACTGAAGGACCTGGTGCTGCCTGTAGTTACTTTGTCAAGGACATAACATGGTCCCCAAGCTGTAGAAACGAAGGACTAGCTGGCAGGGTTGCAGCTGAAGTGATGTATTGGACTTTGTGTCCTAGACTCTTATTCTATACATAGGAAAATGACGTGCAAAGTGACCAAGAATGTGATTTCTATTTATTTATATTTGGTCTTGTTTTATAAGGAGTGAAGTGGATTATAAAAATAGGTACAATGTAGCAAGAAAATATAAAATAAAACAAAGCCGTGCATGTGAATGCATTAGTTTGAGTTCTCCAGAGATATCTATCTATCTATCTATCTATCTATCTATCTACCTATCTATCATCTATCTTTTATTGTCATATGTCCATCAATCTTCTATTATAAATCTACGTATCTCTATTGATTATCTATTACCATTTATATGAATTTTGTCCCCCATCACCATTTATTGATATTTATTTATTTTCTTGCTACAAAGCCCAGCTTAAACTTGTGATCATCCTGGCTTAGCTTCTTGAGTGGTGAAGTTACAGACACTTTTCCATAATAGCTGGCTTGTAACTTTTGTTTTTGGTTAACATGTGTTAATTATACAGATTAATGGGTTCAGTGTGATTTTTCATACATGCATAAAGTATGCACTGGTCAAATTTAACCTCCCTTACTCCTGCCTTTTTTAATTTTTTTTAAAGATTTACTTAATGTGTATGTTTTGGCTGCCTGTACATAAATGCATGACATATGTCCAGTGCCCAAGAGAGCATCAAATCCCTGTACCTAGAGTTTCAAAATGGTTGTGAACCACATGTGGGTACAGGGAACCAAGCCTGGGTTCCTGTAAGAACAGTGAATCTTCTTAACTGCTGAGCCATCTCTCCAACCACCCCCCCTGCTTCTCCATTTCCATTAGTTTAAGCTGAGATCCTTATTAAACCCATTGCAATGGACTTTATCAAGTGCTGTCTCTTACTGGGAGTCTTGCTATTACAAATGATGAATAATATTGATTTTGAGTTTTTTTCTGAAAAACTATTTTTTATTTTTCTTGTTACTGAGACAAAATACCTGACAAAAGCAATTAAGGAAGAAAGGGCAGGTTGATTTGGCTTATAAAGGCCATCATGGTGGCAGGAGGGCCAGATGGCTGGTCATACACTGTTCATGGTCAGTAAGCAAAGGAAATGAACCCTGTTCCTCATCTGCCTTTCTTCTTTTCATTCAGTCAAGGAGCACATCCTGTGAGAGTCACTGCCCATATTCAGGATGGGGCTTCATCTTTACTTAAATCTTTCTGGACACACTTTTATAGACTAAGTTAGGGTTTCCATTGCTGTGAAGAGATACCATGACCAAGGCAACTCTTATAATGAAATCATTTAATTTTGGTGGCTTACTGTTTCAGATGTTTAGTCTATTAGCATCATGGTGGGAAGCATGACATTGTGCAGACCCACATGATGCTGGAGGAGCCAAGAGTTCTACATCTTGATCCACAGGCAGCCAGGAGGAGTTTGAGCACTATGAGACCTCAAAGCCTGCTTACACAGTGACACACTTCCTCCAACAAGGCCACACCTCCTAATAGTGCCACTTTCCATGGGTCAAGCATATTCAAACCATCACATACACAAAACTGTTTCCATGGTGACTCAAAATCCAATCAAGCTGGCAAAGACAATTAACTGTCATAGAAACATTTAAGTTATAGTTTAATCTTTACTTTTATTTCTTTACAGCAGCTTTAGTGTCAGACACCAAAGATATTTTAGGATGGAAGTTGGATACTAGATTTTACTCATATCACACAAGGTTTGTGTATGGCCCAAATTGGAAGTGTGCTTTCAAATTCCTTCTCCATATTCCTGAGTAAGGACCGAAAGTGGCTGAGATTAGAGGGATTAGGAGCTGACAGATGACATTCTTGCTGGTAGGTAACAAAGACTGGTAGCAAACACGAGGGACCCAGAGAGCACACCCAAGATCTAGCTAAAGAGAGTCCAGGAGGTTGGGTCTGCTGGTGTACATGTAACCCAAGAGGCTGAGGCAGGAAGATCACTGGAATGAGGCTAGCTTTGGGCTTCATCGTGAGTTTCTGAAGAGGCTGAGCTACTTAGCAGGATTCTGGCTCAGAATACTAAAAGAAAACAGTAAATACAGCAGTAGCAACTCCAGAAAACCGAAAGGAGAGTTTGGCTAGGTGCCTAGTTAATTGGCAGCTGAGAAATGTTGACTGGTGGGAAGTGAATTAAAGATGTGTTCACATCATGTTTCCTACAAGGGTGCTGCTGATGGTAACAGGTCTGCTTCTCTCTCTGTCTCTCTCTGTCTGTCTCTCTCTTTCTCTCTCTCTCTCTCTCTCTCTCTCTGTCTCTGTGCCTGCCTCTCTCTGTCTGTCTCTGTCTCTGTGTCTGTTTCTGTGTGTGTCTTTCTCTGCATCTCTGTGTCTGTCTCTCTCTGCCTCTGTGTCTCTCTCTCTGCATCTCTGTGTCTCTGTGTCTGTCTCTCTCTGTCTCTCTGTCTCTCTGTCTCTCTGTCTCTCTGTCTCTCTCTCTCTCTCTCTCTCTCCCTCTCTCTCTCTCTCTCTTTCTCATAGAAAACATTGGAGAAATGGACAAGCGGACAAATGAGCAAAAGGTAGGCTATCCCCTGGGGGATGATACAAACTGTCAAATTATATGTTTCTTTGAGGATCATTCCCTCTTACAATAAACACTGCGTGTACTCAGAAGTCACATGCCTAGGTCACTCTCCTGAAAATTTCCTTTCAGTAAGTGATAATGAGTGAAAGTGGATGCAGATTTGGTTTTGACCATCACCCCAACTCTTTAGGACTGTCTGACTCAGTTATTCTTTCTCTGAACCCTATAGGCTGCTCAGGGACCCCAGCACTTGTGACTTGATGGTTGGTGAAATCTTGTGGATTAAACATTCAGTTAGATGCTGACCTGGGTCCCTCCCAGGTCAGAGCCCAACCTACTGCTGCTACAGAAGGAGGAACGGCTTGTTCTCAGAGTCATGGAAACCTGTTGCCAATAAAAACCAACTCCAAGGGACATGGTTCTGCCCTCTGAATGGTCAGGAATTCTGTCTTGATAATGAGAAGAATCATGTCCCCAGTTTTGGTTTGGGAGGATTAAGCTTCTCTGCCAGGTCTGAAGGAAATTACTGTCCCAGGTTTGTGTGTAGAGCAGCGAAAGGCTGGAACTCCTCTGGGAGAGAGGCAAGCAGGTTCCATGTAGGAATAGCACTGGTCAGCACATCCAGTTCATTTCACGCACTGTGCTTGTGGGAAAGAAAGGATGTGCATAGTTATCCCAGGATTACTTGGTGCCAAGATCCGTGCTAGCAGCTTGTATCTGTGCACTCTCTCACCCAGCACAGCCCTAAGGGCTGGATTTCTCTTGGAGAATGAGGAAACTGTGGCTTAGAGGAGTCGTGGATGCAGGAATTTACAAGACATGGAGCTGGAATGTAGCTGCTTTATTCTCTGGAAAAAAGCAGATTCTGCTGTTGGTCTCTTCAGTGTTTTCCAGCGTCCCTGACAGGCTAGGCAGCAAACACGTTTCATTTGTTAATATTTAAAATATTTATTTTATTTGGATAGATATTTTGCCTGCATGTATGTCTGTGCACCTTATGGGTGGAGAGTCTGTGGAGGCCATAAGAGAGCATTGGATTCCCTAGAACTGAAGTTACAGAGAATAGTTAGCCATCATGTGGGTGCTAGGAACTAGACTTGGGTCTTCTGGAAGAACAGCCAGAGCTCTTAACCCTTGAGCCATTGCTCATGAAGGTAATCTTTAGGTAAAAAACAGAGTGGGAAACTCCCTTACTTTTTTTTTTTTTTTGATTTTTCGAGACAGGTTTCTCTGTGTAGCCCCGGCTGTCCTGGAATTCACTCTGTAGACCAGGCTGGCCTCCAACTCAGAAATCCACCTGCCTCTGCCTCCCAAGTGCTGAGATTAAAGGCGTGCGCCACCACTGCCAGGCCTTTTATTGTATTTTATTTTTTTTAGGTTAAAGGTAGGTGCTATTGATTTTACTATTTTCCTTTCCTTTTCTTTCTTCCTTCCTTTCTTTCTTTTTTCTTTTGTGCTGATGAACCTTGAATCCAGGGCCTTACATAGGCTACATAAGTGCTCTGCCCTTGAGCTGTTAACTCAATCCCACTCTAGAGTTATTGAAAAAGTTGATGGTCCACATGATTGCTGTGGAGGGATTGTGCATCCCATAAGGCAGTGCACATCAACAGTGAGCAATGTACTGTTGACGGGAAACTACAATATAAAAAATCTACAATTTGCATATTTTAGAAAAATATGGCCAGTACATCATAATATGACTTCCTATATATTAACCATTTAGACATAGTCAAATAAAATTCGCAAAAAGCAATCCCCATAGATGCCTGACTCTGTCGGGACATCTAGGCTGCTTCAATTTCCTTGTTATCATAGAGAAACAGTGAACATGCATATGGTGGTGGGAATTGGTGTCCTTCAAGAACGCACAAAATGGTGCACTAGATCTAGTTGCAGCTTTTTGACGATCCACCTGTCTTAGTCAGGGTTTGTAATCCTGCACAAAACACCATGACCAAGAAGCAAGTTGGGAAGGAAAGGGTTTATTCAGCTTACACTTCCACATTACTGTTCATCACCAAAGGAAGTCAGGACAGGAACTCACACAGGGCAGGAACTTGGAGGCAGGAACTAATGCAGAGGTCATGGAAAGGTGCTTACTGGATTGCTCATCCCTGGCTTACTGTCTTAGTTAGGTTTTACTGCTGTGAACAGACATCATGACCAATGCAAGTCTTATAAAAGACAACATTTAACTGGGGCTGCCTTACAGGTTCAGAAGTTCAGTCCATTATCATCAAGGTGGGAGCATGGCAGTGTCCAGGCAGGCATGGTGCAGGAGGAGCTGAGAGTTCTATATCTTCATCTGAAGGCTGCTAGCAGAATACTGACCTCCAGGCAGGTAGGATGAGGGTCTTAAAGCCTCCACCCACAGTGACACACCTACTCCAACAAGGCCACACCTTCTAATAGTGTCACTCCCTTGGCCGAGCATATACAAACTATCACATTTACTCGGCTGAACTTTTTTTTAAAAGTAGAATTCAGGTCCATCTGCCCAGGGATGGCACCACCCACACTGGGCTGAGGCCTCCCACATACATCAGCAAATAAGAAAATTACAGGCTTGCCCACAGGCCAGACTGCTGGGGACAGTTTCTTAAATGAGGTTTCCTCTTCCCAAATAACTCTAGCTTATGTCAAGTTGACATAAAACTAACCAACACGATAGTCATTTTGACTTTTGAATCTCAAAGCAGTTTAAATTTTTATTTCCCCAATGGCTGAAGATGTCAAAAACTTTTTCAAATAGTATTGGTCATTTATATTTCTTTTGAGAACTGTTGGTGTATTCCATTGGCTCACTTCTGCATAGGTAAGTTTGTTACTTCATGTTTACACTTTATAGTTCCTTATATAGTTTTTTATAAACAAAGATTTATTTATTTATTATATGTAAGTACACTGTAGCTGTCTTCAGACACTTTTTCTTCTCTCTCCAGTCCGGCTCGCTGTAGCTGTTTTCAGACACCTCAGAAGAGGGCATTGAGTCCCATTACAGATGATTATGAGCCACCATGTGGTTGCTGGGATTTGAACTCAGGATCTTCGGAAGAGCAGTCAGTGCTCTTAATTGCTGAGCCATCTCCCCAGCCCCTCTTTATATATTTCAACACGCCACTTATAATGCTTTGTAAATTGAAACTTAATGTTTATCTCTTGTTTTTTTTTATTTAATACTTTTATCAAATGTTTTTAAAAATATAAACTTAGGGTGGGGTGATGACATGATGGGCAAAGTGGTTGCTGCACAGGGATGAGGCCTGAGTTTGATCCCCGGAACCCACATAAAAGCTGAGTGTGACGCACACATCTGTAACCTTAGTTCTGGGGTGGGGAGGCAGAGACAGGGGACCATGGGGACCTCACTGGCCTGCCAGTCCAGCCAAACCAGTATATCCAGGATTAGTGAGAATCACTGTTGCAAAATATAAGTTGGAGAGAAGCAGAAGGTGGTCAATCTTGACCTCTGACCTCCCTGTGTCTACACATGGACAAGCATACCTACATGTAAATAAGTATCCCCCAATGTATACATGTAATCACACAGAAAAAAGTTACAAAATATCATTGTAAAACATCTGTAGTATTTTTATAAAACATTCCAAATATTTACATATATAAGAAACAGCATGTATTTTGAAATAGTTCTAATATTTTATGACTTATGATCACGAGTAACTGAAAGCATGTGGAGTGAAAGATGGCCTGGATAATGTTGGCTAATACATATTCCAAAAGGTGTGGTGGACATAACCACATATAACACATAACACATCCCACAAATGTGTGGAAGCACATAACAGTCAGTGTCTGGGGATCACTGGTGGATGAGCTAGGGGATTGGCACACGGTTAGGAGAGAAATACTCTGGCTCAGTCTCACAGGCACAGCTGACAGGTAATGCAGGGAGACTGGGGATCAGGATGGGAGCACCTCATGTTGAGAGTGCCGAGGGGCGGAGTGCGGGTGGCTGAGCCTCTGGACAAGAGGTCCCCACGGGACTCCACATCTGCAGGAAGCCTGTGCTGTAATCTTTCCAGCCGTGCATATCCAGGGTGACTTGCTCACTAGTTGTATGACCTTAGGCAAGTTACGTGCTATTGGCTGCAGTTTTTTAAATGTGAAAATGGAAATAATACCAATAGTGCCTCCTCACCTGGCGGTGGCAAAGTTGAAGTGACAAGCGCGTTGAGTGGCTCAGTAAACATTTGCTCATTGTTAACTGACAGTACTCGGGTAGGATGCACCACCCAGTGCAGGGTGGAGCCAGAATACACACATTCCTTGGTATCTTTAGGGGACTGGTCCTAGAAGATCATGCAGACATCATAATCTGTGGGTGCTCGAGTTTTACTGAAAATGTAGTGCTTGTATCTAATGTATGCCTATTTTCCCATGTAGCTTGAATCATATCTAGATTACTTAGTGTGCAATGTACATACTATATGTGTTCGATACAAACTGTTGAACTGTATTCCTCAGGGCAGCAGTTCTTAACATGTGGGTTGCAATCCCTGTAGGTGTTGAATGGTCTATTGGAAAACACAGATAGTTACATTATGATTCATAACAGTAGCAAAATTACAGTTATGAAATAGCAATGAAATAATTTTATGGTTGGGGATACAACCATACAGTTTAATTCAGTTGTATTAAAGGGTCGCAGCATTAGGATGGTCGAGAACCACTGGCTTAGGGGATAGAGAAGAGAAAATACTATGCACATGTTCAGTATAGATGAAGGATTAAAAAAGGATTCATTCTTTCTCAATTTCTCTCTCTTTCACACACACACACACACACACACACACACACACACATGCTCACACACACAATGTCCTTTGATCCTGTCCCCACTATTGTTCAATCTCATTCCCCTCGGATTACCAACAAGCCTCTTCTTTTACCCAGAAACCCCCTCCTACTTCCACGTCTCTGTTTTGTGCCCCACTGCATTTCAGATGCATTAAATGTTTTCTAGCTACTGCTCTTAGACTCCTGAATGTAGTGCCCGTGGACAGAGACCATTCACTGTATTTTACTTCAATTAATAATACTATACAATTACTGAGTTTAATCATAAGTTCATTTTAGCCCAAGTTCTTGTTTATAATTCTCAAACACCAAGAGAGAGGTCTTTGCCTATAAAATGGTCAAAGCTTCCATTTCCTCTCCTGGGCCACACGGTGGCTTAGAAATGGACAAAGTGTCTGCTGCTGTGGGCCATGCCTCTTATCCTACAGGAGAACGGCCACCCTTGACTGATGACTTTCCTCACACCCTGTATGCAAAATGACCTGCAGGTCCCTTCAAGTTGCCTGTCTGAATCTCTGGGGAGCAGAAGGCTATTCATAGTGTCAGCACTGACTGTGATGCCTGAAGACATACGTATATTTTTAGTATTTCCTCCCTGGGGTCTGGCTGAAAAGGTCATGGTTATTTTCAGGCCTAATGTCAACTTCTGGATAGTCAAGGTGAAGAACTCATTTCTGTGAAGAGGGCCCCAGCGACGTCAGGATGTAGGTTTTCCTTTCTCCTCAAAATGGCATTTTTCTAGTGGACTATAAGGAAAGTGCTTTGTAAACCCCATGGCAGGGGTTTGGTAGGGGTTCTCAGAAAGGTGGAGGATGAGGATCTGCGCCCAAAGCTGGAGAAGAGCAGCCAGGAGCTCAGGAAGCTGACGAAGGCCATGAGTGGCGGATGGATTCTGTCCGTTAGAGCTAAGAAGGACACGGGGCACATACTGAAAAAGCATCTCAGCCTCGAAAGCATTCAACAAAGACTGGGAGTGGGTGGAGACCAGGTTCTGTGGATAGACTGCGTGAGATGGGCTGAGAGGCCCTTACATTACTAGGATCCGATGAATCTGGAGGGGTGGGGACTGATCAAGATGGGTACCAAATGACTAAGGTAGTCCCTGAAAGATATACTTCTCTGTTGCTTGGAGCTGATTTTGTGTGTCAGTTTTTTTCATGTCTTTCTTTATCTCCAGGGTATTAAGTTTTCCCAATAGGATGGTTAAATTAAATAGAATTCAGGTACAGTTTTTCACCTCCTTCTACACCAAATTTCAATAGAAACCATTTTTAGATTTTTCTTGTTTGATCTTTTAAAAATATTTAAAAATATGTGCATATGTATGTGCTTATCTATATGTATGTAGATGTTGTGCCTTGGGAAGCCAGAAGAGGGCCTCGAACCCTTGGAACCGGAGTTACTGTAGACTCTGATCCACCCAGAGTGAGTGCTGAGAACTGAACTCCAGTCCTCTGCAAGAGCAGTATGTGCTCTCACCCTCAGCCAGCTCTCTAGCCCTGTCTCGTTCGATCTTAAGGGTCAGATTCCTTCTATGTGTGAGAAAACTGAAGGATATGGTAAAGTAACTTGCTTACACTGTACAGAAGGTGTGTAGAGGAACCTGGACTTAGCACTGGCTTGCCTGGTTCTCTTTCTGGTATATTGGACTGTCCCTGGCTTTGGGACATTGAGGGAACCTGTGAGAACCAGGATGCTCAGATAAGCATTAAGTCACAAAGGAGTACCTCTTCCTGGAGGTACCAGTCCTTTCTTTTTGGTAAAGCATGCACATAATGTCTGCTGATGTAGGAACAAGGCAATGCTGCCTGTGTTTGGCACCCAGATATTTATCACAGCTTTCAAGGGCTATGGGGAATGGCCCACTGAGGCTTGGATGCCCCCCCAAAATCTATGCCTTTTCCTCATTATGGTCTCTACTCCTGGATTTGAGGTAGGCTAGATGCCCGGATGCTGGCCATACCTCCTGCATGCTTTGAGGTTTCCTGACTTAACCTCCATCCTTGAGCAAATACAAATGCCTCCGAGGATGCATCCTGAAAACCAGGCCATTGCCCAGCAAGAGCTCGCAGGGGACCCAGGTTTAACCATCAGCAGATACAAGCAGCCCCTCCTTCTGCCATGGCCCTGTGGTGTCTCTGACCTGGGAGCTGTCCAGTTCCTTCATGATTAAGGGGCTGCAGCTTAGCTGTGATCAGCAGAACTCCTAGGCAGGGAGTGGCTGCACTCCAAACCCAGCTCACAGGAAGCTCTTAATTGGGCTCCACTTGTCAAGAGGTAATAGAGAGAGACTCATTCCTGAAGTACAACTTTGTAGTTTTTGATACTGTGTACATAACATACTGGAGCCTTCTCATGCTGCAGCTCTGTCTATGGGAGGCATAGGAACGGTATTTCTAGCTTTCATAACTAAGATTTCTTTACTCCTGTTTTAACTGTTGCAAAGTCTAGGGTTCCCATGTATGAATCTCCCTGTGATTGGCTGTGAGAGGGCTTCAGTCAGGAAGCTTCCCAGAGAACTAGGAAGACACATAATGCTGTACAGATAGCTTCTCTCTTCTCTTTTGCTTTGAGGATCTGGCTGAAGAAATGTTAGTACATGGTGCAACCTTTAGGTTTTTATTAGGTGTCAGGGGTGGAAAGAAAAATCCATGGCTTCAGGAATGAGCAGCCCTTGGGCTGGTGATGGAGCTCTTTTGGTAGAATATTTGCCAAGGCTGTGTGAGGCTTGATCCCCTGGACTACATAAAACTGAGGACTGTGGCTCACACCTCCAATCCCAGCTCTCAGGAGAGAGAACAATGGGGATAAGACTTCAAGGTCATCCTAGACTATCCCGTGAGTTCGAGAACAGCCCAGAGACATGAGACCCTGTCTTCAAACCAAACCACACCACACCAAACCAAACCACACCACACCACACCAAACCACACCACACCAAACCAAACCAAACCACACCACACCACACCAAACCACACCAAACCAAACCAAACCAAACCAAACCAAACCAAACCAAACCACACCAAACCAAACCAAGTGAAACAAGAGAGAGTAGTTCTGAGAGGAGATGCCACAGCCCTGAGCTCTCTCAGGCTGAGAAAGTACAGAGTTCGTGTCTAACTGAGAGGTGTGGCGAGGTAAGACTGAGGTTAGTTCAGGGAGAATGTGCCTGTTCCTCCTTAGGTGAGTGACATCAAGAGAATCATACAATTTATGGACCTTATTTCCCACATGTGTCTCAGGGATGATGGTACAAACCTCTGATTTGAAATGTCTTTTCGTTGGGTAAATGGCAGCCCTGTCTTCTGTAACTCTTTCAAAGGGTTGGTAGCACACAGCTCACTGTGTTGTAACACATTTCTGATTGGGGTAGGAACATCTTAAATTTAAATACTAGTTGTGCAAGCTTGGGGCAAATCATATCACATCTCTGGGCCTCAGTTTCCCCCACTTTGAGAGCATTAGAGTAAATGATCATTTATGTTGGCCAGGGTCCTCTCAGGAGACAGAAATCATGCCAGCCATTTAAAGGAAAAATGAACATAAGTGATTCTTATCCTGGCTTTAAAAACAGAAGGGCTTTCAGGTAGCAAAGGAATTATGGAGCAGCAACTGCTGGAAGCAACGGCCACCCACAGGACTGGGGAACACAGGGAGGAAGGAGTCTGTCAAAGCCTAGAAAAGGTGACCCATTTCTCTTAGCATTGCCAGGTACTGGGAAGGGTCAAGGCTGGGGTCAAGAAAACTGTCGATAGATAGAATTCTTGTGCTAAAGGAGCATACTGCTTATGGCTGGATCAGAGAAGAAGTATAGAGTTATGTGAACTACATGAGAAACAGACAGGAAGTGCAACCACACTACACTCCATCCCTGCCCTCCATTGGAAACACTTGAAGAGAGCATCTGACAGGAGAAATGGGATGGTCAAGGGTAGACTCTGAACCTAGACACAACTGTTTGACAAATGAAATCATCGCATTGGGTCCCCTCAGGTCAGAGTCTGAGTCAGATTCTTTATACCATGTAGAGAAGAGCCAAATCCACCTGTAGACTTCTGGAAAGCCAGCATGCTGTGGGGTTGAACTTGAGGGTCAGATAGATCTGGGTTGGGATCCTGTCTGTGACTCTTCCTAGCTGTGAGATACTAGGCGGTTACTTTGAGTTTCTCTGAGCCTCACTGTCTACTTTATAAAATGATGATCCTGACATCTTTCTCAGTGGGTTATTGTGACAAGTAAGACAACATGTGAAAAGTGCTGGACAAGCTTTCTGGTACATACACAACAGTCATCGCTATCCTTAGGGTTGCTTGCTCGGAATATTTGTAGATTTAGTTGTTCCCTTTATTGATTGATTGCACAAATGTTTGCCTCTGTTTTGTTTCTTCCAGTTATATATGAATCTGTGGACTCTAATTGGGAGCTTGGACAGCGGTCAATGAGAACCCTGCCAGCTGGCAAACTAGGGGAGCATCTACCTCCTTGGGGTTCAGTAGGCTGTCTCTGAGTGTCTGCTCGGTGTAGGGCAGGGGCAAACTTCCACCACCATGTCACATTTGCATCACAGTGGGTGGACATTTGGATGCCTTTCCAAAGAGAAACAAGAAATTTGTTTTCTAAGCAGAGATTCTGTAAACCAGGAGAATCACCTAGAATATTTCCCTTCCATTCAGCTTGGTTCATTCCCCTGTATTTTTTCTGTGTGGGTTCTAGAAATAATAGTGGAATGTAGACCCTTCATGTATTAGTAATTGGCATTTATTGGGAGACTACCAAGGGCTTTTATATGCACTGTTGGTGATCTTTGAATCATACAAAATAAATTTCAGTTCCCCAGCACTGCAGAGGGGGAAACTGAGGCACAGAGCTATTACAGAGTTGAACAGTAGCAACGAGAGCCAGAATTAGAACCCAAATATGTTGTATCCTAAGTCATCCTGTCCCTGTTAACCTAGGTTTATACCAGTGCAAGATAAATACAGTGCAGACTTAAGTCTGCTCTTTTGGCTCACACAATAGTAGATTATCTAGTGGTTCCTTTTAACTTGACATTAAAATCAAAATAAAAATGGATCAATTGTTGGGGACAAAGTCTATATAACTAAATATGTCTGTCCCTCACCAAACTGGCTTTTTTTTTCATATTTTATTTACATTTCAAATGTTTCAGATCTCCCCTTTGGAACCTCCCCATTCCCTCCACCTTCCCCCTGCCAATATGGGGATATTCTCCAACCCACCCTCCCACCCCCCACCCACTCTCGTCTTCCCTCCTTGACATTCTCCTATACTGGGGGATCTAACACCCTCAGGCCCAAGGGTCTCTCCTCCCCCTGACAGATAACATGACCCTCCTCTGCCGCATTTGTGGCCAGCACCACGGGTCTCTCCATGTGTATTCTTTAGTTGGTGGATCAGTCTCCAGAGTATCGGGGGGGGGGGGGAATCAGGCCAGTAGCCACTGTTGCTACCTCCCTGGAGATGCACACTCCCTCAGCTACTTCAGTCCTTTCTCCAAGCCCTCCATTTGGGACGTCACACTCAGAACTTCTGTTGCTGCAAAATGACTGTTGGGTATTTCAAATTTTTGGGCTAATAACCTCTTAACAATGAGTACATACCATGTTCATTCTTTTGTGACTGCGTTACCTCGCTCAGGATGATATTTTTAAGATCCATCCATTTGTCTATGAATTTCATGAAGTCATTGTTTTTAATAGCTGAGTAGTATTCCATTGTGTAAATGTGCCACATTTTCTGTATCCATTCCTCTGTGGAGGGACATCTGGGTTGTTTCCAGCTTCTGGCTATTATAAATATGGCTGCTATGAACATAGTGGAGCATGTGTCTTTATTACATGTTGGAGCATCTTCTGGGTATATGCCCAGGAGTGGAATAGCTGGGTCCTCAGGTAGTATTATGTTCATTTTTCTGAGGGTCTGCCAAACTGATTTCCAGAGAGGTTGTATCAACTTGCGTTCCCACCAGCAATGGAGGAGTGTTCCTCTTTCTCCACATCCTCGCCAACATCTGCTGTCACCTGAGTTTTTGATCTTAGCCATTCTGACTGGTGTGAGGTGGAATCTCAGGGTCATACTGATATGCATTTCCCTGATGACTAAGGATGCTGAACATTTCTTTAGGTGCTTCTCGGCCATTCGAGTTTCCAAACTGGCTTTTATAGTAAAAGAATTCACTTAAAAGGTATGTAACCTTCAAATGCTTTCCCTTTAAACTTTAGAGTGGGTTTCAATTGTCAGAAGCATCTGACACATGGTGATTAAGCTATGCCTGCACCCAGCAGCTTCTGCATACCTGACCACGTTCATCTCCCTCCAATGGCTTGTGTAAGTCAGTTTCCTTCACTGGGTTGAATACTACAGATAAACTTCTAAAGAAGGGAGGTCTACTTTGGCCCACGGTTTTGGAGGGCTCTGACATGGCTGGTTGGCCCTGTTCCTTTTGGGCCTGTGATATGGCAGGGAGCACATGGGAGAACACACTGCTCACTTGAGGCTGGGTATGAAGAGAAAGAGGAAGGTGAGAAGTCCCACAGTGCCCCTTGAGGACAGGTCTCCCATGATGCAAACCCTCCAATCTGAAAGTTTCCATCATTGCCCAGTGGCATCACTCAGGGCCAAGCCCAGGACACATGGGGACAGTTAGATCTTCACAGGCTGAGCAGAGTTTTAGTTAGGACTCACCCACTAAATTCTGTTCCATGTGAGAACAGCTCCTGAAAATACAGATTTCCAAAATGGTAGGAACGGCAGAGTGGGGTTGAGAAAAATAACTCAGAGACTACCATTGCTTCATACAAATGAGCAGCAATATTCAACCAGGGGACGCTAAAAGGGTCTTGTTCCCTCATTGCCTATCATTGCATGTCTCAGAGGCCTCGGGGACATAGTAGCAAAGGCATTCTAAATTTCCTTTGAAAAAGTTAACAGATGAGAGTATCCAAGGACAGTTATTATATTTTTGAAGACAAGAACAAAATGGACTACTTTTATAATTTATTATTAAAATAATAGAAATTAAAATATTAAGAGAATGTGGGCCTGGGGGAAAAGATTTGCAAGATAGAGTTAGAAGAAGTAAATCCGAAGGGAACACCCACATTTAATAACGCATTTCAGTCAGGAATCAAATGCAGGGTGGAAGGCGTGCTCAACAAGCTCTTTTGAACCGATAGGTTAGCTGTGTGGGAAAGTGTAGATATGTCTTCACCTCACATGATTTCTTAAATTAGTTCTAGATGAAGCAGCCTGTTACCAAAAACAGAAGGGAAAATACGCGTAGAAGGTTTATGAGGTGAAGTGGCTGTGGGCTCACTGGAAAGGAAAATGTTGGCAGATGTGTCTGTGTTAAGGGATGAAAACGTGCAGCCCGTTTAAGCCCGTTGGGAAGACCCCAATTCTCCGCACATTGCAAAGCAGATAATTAAGATTCACTTCACGACGCATATATGAAGATAATCTTTTTGTTTGGTGGTCCCAACTCAATAGCTCATCAGCGCAGTTTTTATATGAACCATGTTAGGATTGAGGTTGTTAGAGCTTGCAGTGGTGGCGCACGCCTTTAATCCCAGCACTTGGGAAGCAGAGGCAGGAGGATTTCTGAGTTCAAGGCTAGCCTGGTCTACAGAGTGAGTTCCAGGACAGCCAGGGCTACACAGAGAAACCCTGTCACGAAACAACAACGACAACAACAAACCAAAAAACATGACCAGTGAATTGTTTTCCGCCACGTTATTATGGCAAATGTATTAGTAACTTTTTTGAGAATGGAAGTTGCACCTGTATCAAGTATTTTCATTCTTCTGCTGTGGCTTCCACCGTCAAGAGCCTACACTTTTGACACCACATCATGTTTCTGTCCTCCACACCCCAACTGTTTAAGAATCGGGATAAAGGATGATATGAAATAAACTATACCACTTCAAGTGCTTGTCACACAAGTACGAGGACCTGGATGTGGCTCCCCAGCACTGTGTAAAAAGCTTGTTTTGGCCTCTGTAATTCTAGCTGTAGAGTTAGGGGTCAGAGGATCCCTGGGGCTTGTTGACTAGCCATTCTATCCCAAACACTGAGCTCCAGGTTTACTCAGAGAGTCTGTCTCAAAGAAAGAACGATGACCGAGGGAGACACCTAACAGATTCTGTCTCCCTTTAAGTACTGTGCGTGCCAAACACACACCCCTTCTCCACTCAGCCAACCTCATGCTCTCCTCCACGGATCTCTTTCTCCCTATCTCTCTCTTTCCTGACTCTCAAAAACAGGAGTAAAAGTAAAGACAGAACAGGACCACCCTTGCCTTTTGGTAGTGTCTCACAACATCATTAATCTTGTACAAGAGCAGTGCACTGAATTTCAAATTTTACAGTAGCTTGCTCAATAATTATTTGGTGGTGGCCCAAATGCATACCTAAGTTTGCAAAATGTACTTGTATTTGTTATTTTCTGTCAGGAATGCCACAGTCTCCCAACTTCAGGGATTAAATGAAATCATCCCACTTTTGTGTGAATAATTATACCCAGTTTTAATAGGCGATAGTTGATCTTGGGCTTGATATCAGGATGCAGCAGACATACCTCAGAAAGAGACAGGTAAATATACCAGAGAACTCATGTTGAGTTATCTAATTAAACAGAATAATAGTTCATAGAATCCTCAGGTGACCCACTTTGGGAACAATAGGAATGGTAGATTACTGGGCAGGGGAACAATCAGAATTTAGTTAAGTTTTTTTTCTACCAGTCTAGACATCTTTACTGTTCTTATAAGACATGTACTAATGTTTCTTTCCTATGGTGGCATCTGGAGTAGAAGTCAACAATTGCCCCAGCCCTACCAGCAGAGAGTAGACATTGTCTCCTTGTCTTTGGACAGCATGTGCCTACCCATGCCACCCTCTTAGATAGCGACTCCTGTTGCAGTTCGTCAGGAGCTTTCAGTAGTCGACATATTTACCATTGTAACCCAAATGGACTTGCAAATTGTCCTTTTGGGGGATAAAACTCCAGGGGTGAGAGGATAGTGTGGTTAGTAAATAGTTTGCCACGCAAGCATAAGAACCTAAGTTCAACCCCCAGAACCCATATAAGAAACCTGAGCATGGTGGTGCATGCTTTTAATCCCAGCACTGAGGAGGTGGAGACAGGTGGGTCCCTGGGGCTCACTGGCCAACAAGCCTAGTCTACTCAGTGAATTCCAAGCCAAGGAGAAAAACAAGGTGGAAGGCTTTTGAAAAACCACACCCAAAGTTGATCTCTGGCTTCCATATGCATAGATACACATAGACACTCTCATGTACACTCAGATGAACTTGTGCATGCATGTGTTACCAAAGGCAGGAAATATGTTCAATACTCATGCTCATGTTTCACATGACCTTTAGTAATGTTAGTAACCTTCACTCTGAACTAAGATCTGACCTCTGAACCCATCTAAATGTCAGAAACAATGAATAGTCTTAGTGCAGCACAAGGAACATAAACATACAAGCAAACAAAAATGATTCAGGATTACAATTTTTATTTTTATTTTTTTTAAGTAGCTGTTTAATTAGCTTAGATACTATACAAAAGTTATACACTCTATTTTGAATTGTGTCAAGCAAAATGTGTATGAAGTACAGAAGTCATGTTAAAGACTTAAGATCCTTCCACTATGAATGTAACTATGCATCCAAGTCAAACCCTGAACTGGAAATTTCTGGTTGTGTCATGTGATGCTCTTTCTTTCTTTCTTTCTTGCTTGCTTGCTTGCTTGCTTTCCTTCCTTCCTTCCTTCCTTTCTTTCTTTTTTGGAGTTTGTTGTTATTTTTATTATTCTATGTGTCATTATCCATCTTTCCTTTTTCTTTTTTCATACTTTATTTACATTTCAAATGTTTCCCCCTTTCCAGATCTCCCCTTTGGAACCTCCCCATTCCCTCCCACCTCACCCTGCCTCTATGGGGGTATTCCCCCACCTATCTACTCTCATCTTCTCTCCTTGGCCTTCTCCTATACTGGGGGATCTAACACCCTCAGGCCCAAGGGCCTCTCCTCCCTCTGATAGCTAACAAGACCCTCCTCTGCCACATATGTGGCCAGTACCATGGGTCCCTCCATGTGTATTCTTTGGTTGGTGATCCAGTCTCTGGAAGCATTGGGAGGTCAGACCAGTGGACACTGTTGCTCCCTCCATGGGGCTGCCAACTTCCTCAGCTCCTTCAGTCCCTTCTCCAACTCCTCCATCTGGGACCTCATGCTCAGCCCAATGGTTACTGTGAAGTGACTCTTGGGTATTTCGAAGTTTTGGGCTAATAACCACTTATCAGTGAGTACATACCATGTTCATTCTTTTGTGACTGTGTTACCTCACTCAGGATGATATTTTCAAGTTCCATCCATTTGCCTAAGAATTTCATGAAGTCATTGTTTTTGATAGCTGAGTAGTATTCCAGTGTGTAAATGTACACATTTTCTGTATCCATTCCTCTGTGGAGGGACATCTGGGTTGTTTCCAGCTTCTGGCTATTATAAATATGGCTGCTATGAACATAGTGGAGCATGTGTCTTTATTACATGTTGGAGCATCTTCTGGGTATATGCCCAGGAGTGGAATAGCTGGGTCCTCAGGTAGTATTATGTTCATTTTTCTGAGGGTCCACCAAACTAATTTCCAGAGAGGTTGTATCAACTTGCATTCCCACCAGCAATGGATGAGTGTTCCTTTTTCTCCACATCCTCGCCAACAACTGCTGTCACCTGAGTTTTTGATCTTAACCATTCTGACTGGTGTGAGATGGAATCTCAGGGTTGTTTTGATTTGCATTTCCCTGATGACTAAGGATGTTGAACATTTCTTTAGGTGCTTCTCATTCATTCGGGTTTCCTCAGTTGAGAATTCTGTGTTTAGCTCTGTTCCCCATTTTTTGATAGGGTTATTTGGATCTCTGGAGTCTAACATCTTGATTTCTTTGTATATATTGGATATTAGCCCTCTATCGGACATAGGATTGGTAAAGATCTTTTCCCAATCTGTTGGTTGGCATTTTGTCCTATTTACAGTGTCCTTCGCCTTACAGAAGCTCCTTTTCCTTACAGAAGCTACAATTCTTATTACAGAAAGGGTGTTTCAATACTCAGAGACTAGAAGCATAAAGGCCCAAGATGCCTCTGGGTTTTTAATCTCTGAAATCTGTGGTGATTGTGTCTCATACTGTTAGTGGGAGCTCAGCTTCACAATTTGACATGATTGGCTAATCCTTGCAAAGGGGGAAGGGAAAGTTCATGAAATATGATTAAAAAACACAACAATTTCTCACACTGATACAATGCTTCAGTCTGGGAGACTATCACCTCTCAGAGTTGAATTATAGATACAAATTGTACTGGCTGGGTTTGTGTCAACTTGACACAAGCTGGAGTTATCACAGAGAAAGGATCCTCCCTTGAGGAAATGCCTCCATGAGATCCAGCTGTAAGGCATTTTCTCAATTAGTGATCAAGGGGGGAGGGCCCCTTGTGGGTGGTACCATCTGTGGGCTGGTAGACTTGGGCTCTATAAGAAAGCAAGATGAGCAAGCCAGGGGAAGCAAGCCAGTAAGAAACATCCCTCCGTGGCCTCTGCATCAACTCCTGCTTCCTGACCTGCTTGAGTTCCAGTCCTGACTTCCTTTGGTGATGAACAGCAATGTGGAAGTGTAAGCTGAATAAACCCTTTCTTCCCCAACTTGCTTCTTGGTCATGATGTTTGTGCAGAAATAGAAACCCTGACTAAGACACAGTCTTTCTTAGGTTTTATTGATTCTCACTGTGTTTTATTTTTTAAACCAATTGAAGTAAAGGACAAACAGATGTACACTTAGGGTTAGAAGACTGATGTGATGACTAAAGTGTTAGAACTCGATGACACTAGTATCCCAAGTGCGTAGAGAAGTGGAAAGTCAGTTGCCAGAAAAGCACAATGGGCCTTTATTATTTAAAAAGCTACCAACTGATGGTAAGACCTTATTGCTGAAGACAACATTTACATATCTCATTGAACACGGAGAAGCTGAGCTGGTGCCTAACTTCAGTGTTCACTCCTACAGACTGATGATGGTTGTGGCACTGGAAGACACTGCATGCTTATCAGAGGAGAATGCTACTGACCAACCCAGCCAAAACCTCTTCAATCTACAGTGGTGACCTGCCTTCATATGCTGCTGCAATAGTGGCACAGAAGTAGTAGGAGTAACCAACCACTCTCTGATAGGATTTAAGGCCCATTCCTTGAAGTGGAACCCATTCCTGACACTGCTTGGGACTAGATAGGCCATGGACCCAGGGGATAACCAAGTACTACTATTGTTCTGCTAAAGGTACATAGCAATAAAATGACCCCTAATGACATTCTGCTACAGCAGTGTCTTGCTCAGCCATCATCAGAGAAGCTTCCTTCTTCAGTAGATAGGGATTAATGCAGAAACCCACAACTGGGCAATGTTCAGAGAGAGAGAGAGAGAGAGAGAGAGAGAGAGAGAGACTTTGGAATAGTCAGTTCTCAATTTGATGTCTTCCTCAAACTCCTCCCTTCAAGGCTCAGTGAACTCTGTGGAAGAGGAAGTGGAAAGATTGTGAGAGCCAGCATGGATGGAAGACACCAGGAAAACAGTATTTTTCAAGGACAATAGGCTAGGTGGGGTCCTAGGACTGAGAGTGGAGAAGTGGACATGAGTTCCCATCTCTAGCCAAGAAGCTATCTCCAACTGACAACTGCTTGCAAAGGAAAATTTAGTTTTCTCCAATGGAATCCGAATGGGTTTGTAAACCACAGTTAAGATATTTAATAAACCATACTATGTGCCCAGTAGTAGGTGACCAACAGAAAACAAAAGCTGTATTTTTGTAAACTTTTTGTAAAATCTCACATTGCTTTGTTTGGGCATTTTAAAAAATCTTGCTGGTCTTTTGCATATATATTATGGGTTTCAATTTTCTGGTGTGTGTGTATGTATGTATGTGTACGTGCACACATGTGCATGTGTGTGTATCTTGTGTTTTGCTTTATTTATTTATTTTTTTAAAATTCTGGTTTGTTTGTTTTTCTTATTTGCCTGTTTTGTTTTTTTCTAAAGAGAGAGAAAGAAGTTGTGGAGTGGAGTGGATGGGAAGAGGGATTTGGAACGACATGAGGGAAGGGAAACTGTCACCAGAATATTGTATTAATAATTATTTTAAATAAGATAATAAAAGTCACCAATTTCTAATAATTTAAGCCCTTATTTGGTGATTTGGCTATGCTAAAAACTTAACTATTATTGAAATTGTGATTGTGCCCAGCCTCAGTGATTCAGCTTGGTCCTGTTTCTCCATACTCCTTCAAGATGTATTTATGTAGAAGGAACGGAGGTGGCCACCTCCATATAAACGTCATTGGGCCCGCAGCTGAGGAGACCACTTCCACATGAGGACCTAATTGAAGACTGCCCGAGAGCCTAAAGATTGGTGACACGGGCAATCTCAGCCAATCGGGAGAACTGCCACTTGAGACCAATGGGACGCGGGTGGAGGGCATAAAGGGCGGCCCGAAGATTAATAAAGGAGCTTGTGCGCACTCTTCTGAGCTTGCTGTGGCGTTCTCAGGCCACCACATCCCCGACCCCTAAGGGCAAGTATGGTCGGGCGCGCAGCGGGCAGTCCAGGGCATAAAGAAACAGATTTAGAGTCAGGAGAGGGATAACGGGAGTAGAAACATTGAGCCTTTTATTGCATTTCTCTCTTTTGCAACTAAGGGTAGGGAATGGATGGGGAGACACCGGCTGGTTTTGGTTTATATTGGATAGGACAGACTGGGCCAAGCAAAGTTTACAAACTAGTGAAGCTGGTCAAGTAGATCCGATGCTGCAATGAGGAGCCTGTAGTGTCTGCAGCCATGTGCATCTTGTCACCTTTGCAAAGAGGGCTTTGTGGCTCACCATATTCAGCAAACAAAGCATCACTGACTTGAGCGTATTAAGAAGCACACTGTAGATCACACAGCTGGGCCCAAAGGCATCCTAACATACCATTCTTCAGGCCTTTCAGGTAGCGTATTCAACAGTGGGGGAGAGGATTTCTTTTACGCTTGCGGCTTGGTGTCATTTTGATGTTTGGAGGGATTATTTCTGGAGACTGCTTCCTAAGAACTCTGGTAATCAGGTCGCTGTGCACCTCCTTTCTGATTCTGACCAGTGGGGAACACACATAAGGGATAATAGCCACAGAGCAAAGTCCCACTTTTCTTTTCATGGCTAGGCAAGTTCCTGATATCCAAAGCAAACTCCAAGAAAGGCTGTAGTGGAGAATGTGGTTTCAGGCTTCTTCCTCCTAGCCCAAACCTGTCCTGAGATTCATGTTCTCAGCCGTGGGAGGATGCACAGCCGAATAACCTGGTCTCAGAACATCTAAAGTTGCCTATCTAGCCTTCTGCTCACCAGGTCCGCAGTCTGCCTCCCTCACCTGTTTGTAGGTAGAACAAGAAAAAGAATGACAGCTCTTCCTACCCAGGGGGCCTGCCCAGAAAGCAGCATCAGGAGAAGGGTCTTCGATACTGGGAATATGGTACTTGCAGTAACGGTGGTACAAGCTCTCAGCCTTAAAATGAGCCATCTCCTTAGATAAACACCATCTCCAAGAAGCACCCCATCAACATTTCCAAGAGAGGAAAGAGCAGGCACAACATCCGTGTCCTAGCTAGTTTCTATGTCAGCTTTCCATAAGTGAGAGGATTTGGGCAGAGGGACCTCAACTGAGAAAATACTTCTATCCAGATTGTTGTGGAGGCATCTTCTTGATTAATAATCAATATGGGAGGACCCATCTCTAGGGTGGTGCCATCCCTGGGCAGGTGGTTCTGAGTTGTATTGAAAAGCAGGCTGAGTAGTCAATCCATGGACAAGCCGGTGAGAGGCACTCCTCCATGGCTTCTGCTTCCGACTTTCCCTTTAGACTCTACCTTGAGCTCCCACCCTGACTTCCATCAGAGATGAGTGTGGCCTGAAAGCTTTAAGTTGAAATAAACCCTTTTCTTTCTAAATTGCTTTTGGTAATGGTGTTTTATTACAGCCATGGAAACTCTAAGACAATCCATAGTCATCCAGTTGGGACTACATGACAATCAAGGTCCATTTTCTCCCTAGCCTTGCTTTTGGAACGTGATGCTATCCCTTGAGGTTTTTCCCATGGAGATTGTCTGATTTAATGATTTCATGTAAAGATTGATGATTGGGAAAATAAATGGAAAAGATAGTGGAATTTTGAATGAAAAAAGATCTTAGGACTGGAGAACTCCCGATGGACAACCAGTAAGTGAATCTACAAAGCAAATCTGGTAAGGCAGCACCTGTGCTGACCACGAAGATTCAATAATTAGACGAGTTGAAAAGCCAGCTGTGCAGCCGAAGTTTAGGGAGAACTTGCTCCGACCACCAGAGTGGAGGTGAGGTATTCCAACACAAAGCAAAACAAATAGGAGAGGGAGGAGTGTGGGTGCTGCAGAGTGGTGGCTGCTTGGCTTGTGCAGATCCTGTTTCATTCTGGAGCCACACTGGTGAGAGAGAGCAAGCGTTTCCCAGTGTGAGGTTCTTTTTTTTCTTCTTTTTTTGTATTTTATATTGGAACACACTATGACAAAGTAAAACAACAACATGATCAACATCAAAACCAGAATGAACTTGGGCTCAGGCACAGTCAGGCTTAGGAACTGGCTCTGTCTGTAAGAGGTACTTAGAGGGTGTGGACAAACGGACAAACGTAGCTTCCGGTTACGGATTTTGTACAGATTAGTGGCTCTGGATGAGGAGTGCTGGCTTGGAGTGATCTGTGCTAACGATGTTCATCTTACTGGGTGCTTTGCTCGGCATCCCAGTGGATTTGCAAGCTCTGTCTGTACACAACACTAAATCCAGAGGGATATTTTTTTTCCCTTATGTGGCCAGAAAAACTAGGTCAAGGTTTAACGTAGGAATTAGGAGATCAGATTATACACAAATCCTTCCTTATCTGTGTTGGTTCTCCCAGAGAATTAGATCATTCAACGACTTCCAGATTTGTTGGAGGCTGTAAGGAAATGCCAGGTATTATCACAATGGAACATTGCCTGAGGACAAGCCAGATGGACAGATGGACAGCCTCAGGGATGACTTTCTTCTGCATGGGTGTTTCTGGCAAGCGTCAGACATTTGAGTGGTGGGAAACACAGCCAGTGAGATCCTGCAATCTCACCCTCCTCCCACCAGAATTTCTAGGAATGTACTGTCATGTGGATGCATTACCTTTGATGTAATCTGATGTCCTGTGTTATATGTTGGGGTTCATTGGGAATGGTTGACACAGACCAGGGTTTTGAGTAAGACCCTTATACTGATGTCTGGAAAGACCCAACTGAAGACAGTGCTAGTTAGCATCCAAGTGGTGCAGTTGCAGGCAACAGCAAGTCTCTTCACAGCCAGTTGGTACTGGTTCGGTCTGATATATGTGTGTGCACGCGTGTGCATGTTTGTGTGTGTGTGTTGTGCACATGCACTTGAGAGTTCACATAGGTTATATGGCACCCATGTAGTTGTAGTGCCAAAGAAGTGTTAGTGAACCCAAAAGACCAGGAGCCGATCTGGTGGCAATCTCACCAGGTCTTTCATTCAAGCTCAAGTTTGGGCTCAGCCCACCGCCAACATGCAAGATGGTTTTGGTGGAGAAGAGCCCGAACACTTATCTGGGCAGGGTTTTATAGAAAGTGGCAATCGAGGGGTAAGTGTTTCTAGCCTGGCAAGCATCTAATTGGAGTGTTACTATGGCCTTTAGCATATTTGGCTGGTGCTGGGAGTCAAACCATAAACCTAGCTTCTGCTTCCCTCTGCACTGATGGTTGTTAGGCAGGGGGCAGACTTGTTGGGGATTAACCTGGAGATATAAGTCTTGTTGGGGGGTCATTTGGAAACTAATGCTAGGTACTGGCTTGTTAGTTTACCAGAGTTCAAACTTAGGTCAGGTTCTCTAAAATGGAGTCTGAACTTAAAAGATTTGGTCTCTCATTCCTCCCCTGTCTCTGGTGACTAGATGGTCCAATCATGGGGCGTCCTAAATCTTTAGGAAAACAGTTAGTAACAGGGCTATACCTTTGTGGTGTCCCTGGGGCATAGGTAGAGGCCCATCAGTGGGAGACAGGAGGAGCCTTGAGGCTGAATTCTTCTCCTGCTGGCCAGGGTCTTCTTCAACTGCAAACAGACATGTGGTGGATCCATGCTGTAACTCTGTAGCACAGGAACCCTTTCAGCGAGGCTCTAGTGACCCCTGGCAGTGTCTGTTGACTAGGATCCAATCTCTGAGCTAAAGTTGGTGGAGCTCTGGAGGTGGACCTGATTTATAGAAAGCACCAAGTTTAGGCCAAACATGTTTGTGTACTGTGATGGTTTGTATATGCTTAGCCCAGGGAGTGGCATGATTAGAAGGTGGTGTGGTCCTGTTGGAGAAGGTGTGTACTTATGCTGTGTAGCAAGAATTTAACCTATGAACCATCTTCCCAGCCCCATTTCTTGTTAGGTTGTTATTTATTTATTTATTATTTAAAGTTAGGCTGTCATTTGTAGCCCATTCTAGCCTCAGACCTCTGGGCTTAAGCAGTCTTCCTCTCTCAGCCTCTTAAGTAGCAGAGGCTACAGACATGTGCCACAGTGTGTTGGGCCCTGGGATTTAATTTAAAACACTCAAACAAACGAAAGCACAGAGACTGTTGGGGGACATAGGGGAAACACTGATAGAAGGGTGCTGTCAGCAGTATGTACTTGGGGTTAAT
This sequence comes from Rhynchomys soricoides, assembly GCA_019843965.1. Taxonomy (NCBI): domain Eukaryota; kingdom Metazoa; phylum Chordata; class Mammalia; order Rodentia; family Muridae; genus Rhynchomys; species Rhynchomys soricoides. Next base: position 5,509,826 of record JADRCH010000157.1, on the reverse strand, counting down.
ATAATGCCTATGTTTACATGTCTGAAGATTTTTTTACAATAAAAAGGTAAAACCAAACAACAACAACAAAAAAAGGCACAAGTCAATGATAAAGACTTAAGTTCCAAGGAAACCCTGTCTCCAAAAAAAAAAAAAAAAAAATCTAATGTAAGATTGAGGGGAGCAACCATTAAGTTCCTATGGCAGAAACGGGGGTGGGGGGAGGGCCATTATTTATTATAACTGGTGGCAGCTGGTAGTGAGGGAACTCTAAGTGAAGGGTGTGTCTACGCTGATGAGTTCTAACACATCTGGCTATGTGTGTGAAGACTAAGCCTAGTGCGTTTCTTGGTCCCCAGACCCCTGTGTTCTTCAAAGGCTTGTCTGGCGAATGGTCTGTGCAGTGCTGCTGAAAGGCGGAGAGGTTGAGGGATGTGAAGTCAGACATGATTTCCTAGTAGTCTGGGGGTGGCTCTGAGGGCCTCAGAACAGAAACAGCATCTCTGTTTTATTTGGATTCCAACCTCATCAGCCTGATTACTGGGAACCTGCACTCTGGCGAAGAGGCAGACCAGGACTGGATTGCCACCATAATCCTGAAATGATGTGGTTACCCTGGAGTGTGAATTAGAGCTTTGATTTGGACAATGTTCTTTGAATGAGAATGGGCCCATTTTTTCCATATCATTCTGCCTCATACAGTACTTTTATCTTTTATTTTATTTACATTTGTTTAGTTTTGAAAGGCTCATACAGGTTCTTCCCTCCCAACCCTCCGTGTACCCCATGCTCTCCTTCAAATCCATGGCCTCTTTTTTTTATCTTCCACACAATACTTTTAAATCCAAGTCTAATTAGTCTTTATTAGCGTCAGCTCTTAGATGGGTACCATTCTAATTCCTCCCCTTGGTAACTGACGTCATTTCCACTGCTCATGGTCTTAAATCACACTCAAGTTACTGATGATTGTGAAGGTGCTTTGGTATTTCCAAGTTTTATGTGACTTCACATCCTCGCTGAAAGTGGATTTGTTTTCTTTAATGTTAGAGTATAGTTTGCAATCATAGAAAGATAATAAGATCCCAATGAGTCCTGTGGTTCACAACAACTCTTGAAGCAGATGTTTCTGGTTCCAGATGTTCACCCCCTATTACGCTATGCTAACTGCTCTAGGAGATGTGTACAGGTGCTCATTAGTGTTTAAAGTCCCTTCTTCTTACCATTATTCTTTTTGTTCTGAAATCATATTCAGTGAAAGCTTATTATGAAGGGCAGTAGGTACTGAAAAACTTAAATAAATGAGATTCTGCTCTTAGAGAAAAAGATGAACAGAGTAGGCCCCTGCAAACTAGGGTGATCCGGGAGCACAGAGAGTTATGTAAACAGTTATGAAGGAAGTGGCAATCAGTAAGAATGTAGACTTCTCTCAGGTACTTTGGTAAGTGCTCTCAGCATGGCCTTGTGTTAAGACACACCACAAGCTTGCAAGGTATTTACTGGTCACATCTCGACTGCCTAGGAGCTTGTGAGTTACACAGCAGATGACTGGCAGACTGATGATTCAGATCAGGTCAAAGCCCTCCTATCCAGTGTATTGTGGGCATTCAGAACAGAAGGAACATACGGACAAAGGCTGAGAGATATGATAGTGGGGTGGCAATTAGTTCTTTATTCTCATGCAAGATGATTCCTCAGGAGAACTGAAAGCCATTCTTCTCAGTTCTAAGATGGTAAGAGAACATTTCCAGGCACACAGTGCTGGTGAGACAACATTCATTTTGTTCTCTCAGGGCTGCCAGACAAAGCTAAGGAAAAATAGATTAAAAATTTGAATATGTTTTATTCTGCTCAGGTTCGAGCCTATGGGAAAGCATTGTCCACAATCTGGGTGAGACTTTTCACATCAGTCAATATTCCCTGGAAATGCCTTCACAAGCACATCTGGAAGTGAGCCACACCAGTCTCCTAGGTGATTCTAAGCGCAGTCAAGTTGACAACCAACTTGACATTAACCATTACAGTGTTCTGGACTCAGTATGTGACTTATGTGGCTCCATTGAAGTCAAAGTAAAACTTAGACACAGAATCTAAGAAACATGGGCTGTAGAAAAAAAAAATATTTGAAAGACAATTTGGTCATGAACACTTAGAAAGTGAAAGAGATACATTAGTTTATTTTGTTCAAATATTTGAGAAGTTCAGAAAGAGAACAGATGCAGTCAGCAGAGGAGGCATTTAGGAGTGAGGATGACCTCTCAGCTACCTGGAGCTGAGATCTGGTGAAGGAAGTGAGAGGAAAACTTCCCAGACTGGTTGCTAGGCACCCCTTGACTGATCAGATGACCTCTCAGAGCGTTAGGTATCAGTAAAATGAGCCAAACGAACAAATGAACACAAGTATTTTCAAAAATACCATTGCTGCTCTGTGATTCCATTCACATAAAGAAAATGGCCAGTAAAGCTGCCCTGGGTTGTCAGGAGTCAGGATGGCTCCCTTGGGTGTAGGAGCAATGGCGAGTGACAAGAAGAGAGCCACGTGGGTGGTGATGCTTGTTCAAACCTGATGCTGGTGTTGCAAGTAGGTGCAGTCTACAAAAGTCACCAGAATATATACTTACGCTCTTCCCATTTTAAAATAAAACATTGAAATGTTAGAACAACACCAGTATGAGTGTGGAGAGGAGAAAAGAATAAAGTTAGCTCTTAAATGGACCAAAGTAGGTACAATAATACAATATCTTGTTTAAATAAAAGAAGATAATTTTTATCTAACCATTTGGCATAAGTAAGGTCAGGTCTTTATAGCACATCCTTACCTAAAATTAATGTGGGACAGCTTTAAATTTGAATATAAAAATGAAACTGTAGAAATACTAAAAAGAGAGACACACACACAAGATTACATAATACCACCATGAAAACTGACAGGCAAATGAGTATCTGGGGAAAATTATTTCTAAAATTTCTTACAAAATATAAATAATAAAATGTTTAGGTTGGTTTCCATAATATTGTGGATATCACCAACGTAAATGAAATAACAAATAACTTCTAGCTTGTAATTGTAGACAAGTCTTTGAATGTTTGAATTCATTTTACAATCTCCCCCCCCCATACACACACACACACCCCAAAAACAAAACCGACCAACCAAGCAACCAAACAGAAAAACAAAATCACATTTACTTGGAAGAAATGGTGACCTACCTTTCTTTCTGGTTATTTACGATCTTGTAGAATTCACTACAGAATAGCTGAGCTTCCCTGGACTGTTGCCACAGTCTCTGTAAAAATTGATTCTGCTGGCTTAGAGGAAGAGAAGACGTGTGAAATTTTAATTTGTAGGTGAGAGATATCATGTCAAAATGTACATCTTTTTGGTAAGGAAACATCATTCTGTTGGGGGTTGCTACCTGAAGTGACCCAGCATTACTAAGATTTCACTGAACACATTATCAAGTGAGTCAGAGAGTGTTTCTCTGCTGCTCTACAGTGAGTGGCATGCCCTGCTCTAACCAGAGAGACATATTGTGGCTGGTTTGCTTGTGTATGTTTAAGAGATAATAATAGAGGTAAAACATTAGCAAGTGTAACTGTGTGATAGCAGGCACACATTACTTGTAGTTCCATCAGCAGTGGAGAGAATGTCACCAGGCTCTCCAACATTGGCTTTTAGCTGCTACAGCTTCTAGCTGTCCACAGACAGGGTCCTACAGGACACATGAGTAGATGTGCTTGCTTCCTTGGCTCAGCTCTGCCGTTTAGAGTGGGCTTCTAGTTTGAGTTGATGAACCTCCAAAGGATCCCTAAACACCAAATTGCCACCATAGGCAAGAAGGAGGAATTCCAGAGGTGGTGCAAGAACCAGGTGAGGTATGTTAGTGATTTAGAGCTTTTACCCAGGGCAAGGACAGGGCTCTTTTGTGTACAGCTGTCACATTCTGACCCTGGTATTTTTCTTTTCTTTTCTTTCCTTTTTTCCTTTCTTTCTTTTGGCCTTCCAAGTGCTGGAATTTCTGGTGTGTGCACTTCACATGGCTCCGACACTAGTTTTGAGGGAGAAGAAATAGCTAGATATGAATACATATATATTTGGGACAGTGTACACTTCTGGCTTGAATAAACACTGAACGAAAAACCCCATACTGCAAAGTCATCTGGGTGTGGGCAGGAGTCCCTCCCCTTGAATCTGAACATATCTCAGTGAGAGAGACAGCAGGGCTAAAAATACCCGGGCAGCAGCTGGGACATGGAAATCCTTTGGGATTTGCTTCACTTGCCTAGATTCCAATCGTAATCATGTTGAGTGTAGATTTAGTTCCCCAGATGTGAGTCCTCAAATACATCACCTCAGGTTTTGTTTGTTTGGGAAACTTCCTTCCAGTTTTATAAATCCCAATAGGTCACATAAGTTATGCCATTTTTTTTTTTGTATAGATTAAGAACTGTCATCAAGACATGGTGCATAAAGCTATGTGTGTGTGTGGGGGGCATGCACACCAGAGTGCGTCATGGTCTTTGAAATTGCTTTCATTTCATTATTCAGCTTGCAAAATTATCAGTGATTGTGTGTATTAACTAGTAGCTTTGTATGCTTCTGAATGCCATTTAACAGATAAATTATGGGATGCGGGCATTTCATTCAAAACAAAGAAGCGTTATTAACTGGTTTTGGGGCTTTTAAAATAAACACGTAGAGGAACAGAAGGAGCAATGAAAGAATATAATGAGAAATCTGCTCCATTCTCAAATTTGAGAAATTAAGAGCATTTGACTGTAATAGAGTATCCACTTTGTGCCAGAAGCCACACTATTCAAGTTCGTATTTCATTTTCCACAATTATCTGGTTCTAACTACTTTCAATCTATGTTTATGCAAATTGCTCCTTAATAGCACCTTGACATTTAAGTATGCTCCCTCAGAGACTGAAGACAAAGTCAGGAAAAACTCTACCAACGCTTCGAAAACTGGATCCTTGTGTCCACCATAATGTCATCTGTACCTGAGAAGCACATTTGAGCAAGAACACGTCTGTCTGGCGCAGTATTCATGTGTGGAGTTAGTCCGTGTCAGGGACATGGTGGTTGGCATTGTCCTTCATGGGAAGGTCTGAGTACAGTACATGTGTGGGAAGGGGAAAAGAAGAGTCGGGGGAGGAGGCGAAGAGTAAGAGGCAGCTCAGTATTGTGAGTCCATCCAGTTCTACCAGGGAGCAATGGCCACGACTAGATGCCCAGAAGGGGCCTTTGGAAGAGAGTCAGGCATGGAGGATTGTCTTAATCACTTTCTATTGCTGTGAAGAGACACCATGATGAAGGCAACTCCTATAAAGAAAGAATCTAATTGGGGCTTGCCTACAGTTTCAGAGGGTTTTAGAGTTTCAATATCTATAAAAAGACACCATAACCAAGGCAAGTCTTATAAAGGACAACATTTAATTAGGGCTGGCTTACAGGTTCTGAGGTTCAGTCCATTATCATCATGGCGGGAAGCATGGCAGTTGTCTAGGCAGGCATAGCGCCAGAGGAACTGAGAGTTCTATATCTTGTTTTGAAGGCAAAAAGGAGAAGACTGGCTTCCAGGAAGCTAGGAGGAAGGTCTCTCAAAGCCCACCCCCACAATGACACACCTACTCCAACAAGGCCACACCTCCTAATAGTGCCACTCCCTGGGCCAAGCTTATTCAAACCACCACAGAGGGTTAATCCATGATCATTTTGGCAGAAAGCATACAGACATGGATCAGTAGCCGAGAGTTTTATAGCCGTATACACTGACCATAGACAGAGAAGCACTGGGCCTGGCATGGGCTTTTGAAACCTTGAAGCCCACCCCAGAGACACATAAGGCCACACCTCTTTTTCCCCCCAAAGACTTGAGGTTTTATTTCCCTTGTGAAATGAAAACCAGATGTTTTTCCTCCTTCTCCTACCCCTTTCCTTTCCTGTAGTCTGATTCTCTCTATAAACAACAATTCATATTAATGAAATCAACAGTAATTCTAAGGTAACCTGTAGTGGAGAAAATTCAAATCTGAGTTCTGTTCACAACTGTAACCTTTCCTGGTTCAATTTTCCCCCCAATATAATATTTTCATTGATTATTTGGAAATTTCACACAATGCACCCCGATCACACTCATTTCCCATTCCTCCCAGATACATTCCCCAACACTTGTGTCCTCCCCCCCAAAAAGAAGAAAAAACAAACCACTAAGTCCAATTTGTGTTGCCTATATACTCACTGTAGCATGGTTAAACTCCTAGTGGCCAGCCTCTTAAAGATAACTGAGGCCTTCCCCTCCCCTCTGCCAGAAGCTATCAACTGTGAAGAGCTATACTTTAGCATCCCCATAACAACGTTTAAGGACTCTCTTTGATGGCTTCCTGTCTAGACTGTTTCTTTTCTTCTTTTGTGTGTGTGTGTGTGTGTGTGTGTGTGTGTATGTGAGTGTGTTAGGGGAGATTATCATAGAAGCCTTCTGCGCTTTTTATTCTCAACCATGAGTCTATAGTCATCAATAACCACTGAGAAGCTTCCTTGCCCATAACAGTCAGCAGCTGTATGGATTGTGAACATGGTTTCCAGGAGCAGCAAGGATGGACATCAACATGGCCTCAGGTGACAGCATGGACTATGAACATGGATACAGTCTCTGGTGGAGACACCAACATGGCCTCCTATGGCAGCATGGGGCACAGACATCAACATGACTGCCAATGGCAAGGCCACACCTCTTATTCCTTTCTAAACAGTACATAGACCGTTGACCAAGAATTTAAACATATGAGCCATTGAGTGTATTCTCATTGAACCACCAGAGGGACAGAACTGAATTTTGTTTTCCATATGATTAACTAAAGTTGTGAGGGCCAACTCTCTGATTCTGAGTGTTCTTTAACATAAAATAGTATATTTGATAGTCTGTTGATTTTACCCATCAAGGGGAGGGCCTGGGGCTACATCAACCACCTCAGCTTTTCCAGTCAAAAACATCCAAAGACACTTTGAGCTGGATGTCACCTTATTGATTTTTGATTACATTATGTCATGTTCTGATTAGCTACTGAGAACCACAGAGATGAGGAGGTTTTTTTTTTTCCTAAGACTCTAGTTTCTCTGACACTCTCCTAGGGTTTGGTGGAAAGAGAGAGATTCGTCCCTGTCTATGTGCTTCTCTTTCTCCATCATTATTACAAGTTTGGGGTGCCTTACTTTCCATGAGGACAATGCATCAGATCCTTGGTCTGTCAGTTCTTTGACTTCATCTTTGCCCATGGTTTCAACCTTCTCCTTCTGTGTCACACCTGATACACTCAATGGTATCATCTATCAGTTGATTCCATTCACAATGTCAGGTTCAACATTTTAGTCTGTGATTTTTTTCCAGAAAGTCCTCTCTAGTCTCCCAAGTCCACTAGTGTATCAGGCTGAGATGTCCAATTCACTGACCTGACTGTTCCTCCCTTCCTATTCCCAAGTGCCATACTTCCCTCACTTCACTTAGGTTCCATCTCTTGCCACCGACATAGACTCATCCATCCATATTCCTGTCTTATCTACCTGACCAGCTGTGTATGCTGATGACCATCACCCTCTTCTGGGCTAGAATCCCCTCAGGGACCCATGCTTGGTGTTTTTGCTCCTAGCTATAGCCCCCGTACTCAGAACATGATTGGCCCATGGTAGGAAATGTAAGTTGAATGAGTGAATAAATTAATCAGTGAAGTTTCACTAATTTTTGGAGGAATTAACATATGCATTTGCAGTGGGGAAGCCAGGCATATGTTTCTGTGTTCTCATTATTTTAAAATAATTGTTTCAATTTTTCCTCATTTGTCCCTTCCCTCCTATGGAAAGACAGGCCTCATTCTGAGAAGACTTCCTGTGATTCCCTCTTGAGGAACAGGTCATAGGGCAGCCTGAGATCATGTTCTGGGCATCCTCCAAATATACAGAGCAAGGGAATGAGGAAGGAAGTGGGCACATGATGGGCGCCACCTCTGAAGCCACCATATTGACTTTGGACCCCATCTCCATGTGGAAATGAGTCCATAGGCACTGGGATGTGCATCAGGAGCTTGGGAAAGAGGCTCAAATGATGGTAGGAATTAGTGGGGGGGACATTTCTTTAGTTCTGTGATATACCTATAGATGGGAATAAAACAGAAGAAATACACAGAAAAGAGCAGAGAGGGGCCACGGCAGAACATGGGGTATGAATCCAGCATTACTGGAAAGTTCTGGTGTTGTGAAAACACAGTGTCAAAATGATTGACTTTGACTATGGGATAAACTGAGCATGCTCACATGCAACACGCCCACCTACAGATATGGCCATTCAACCATTACACTTAGAGTTTTTGATGTTCATGCAGGCTTTCGGTGGTTTGTTAGATTCAGTGTAGTAAAATAAAAATGAAGATTGTGACAGTCTTAGCTTGCTTTCTATTGCTGTGATAAACACCTTGACCAAAAGCAGCCAGGGAAGAAAAGTGTTTATTTAATTTACACCTCCATGTTCTAGTACATCACTGAGAAAAGCCAAAGTAAGAACTCAAGGCAAAAACTTTAGAGGTAGGAATTGAAACAGAGAGACCATGGAAGAATATAGCTTACAGACATGTTCCTCAAGGCTTGCTTGCTCAACTTGCTTTCTTTTGCATTCCAGAGTCACCTGCCTGGTAATCATTAACCAGGAAATTGCTCTGAAGATTGGTCTGCAGGCAATCTGATGGAGATACTGTTCTCTGTTGAGGAAGCTTGGTCCAGGTTACCCTAGCTTGTGCAAGTTGACAAAAAAACAAAACAAAAAAACCCAAAACAACAAACAAACAAACAAAAAACAACTAGCCATCACAGTTAGGGACCTGGAAGGGTGAAGAACAGTGGATGGGAGAATAGAAAAGACCAGCAGGTGGTGTGACACAGCTTTTTAATCTTTCTCCAGGCATGCATTAATTGCCCTGTCAATCCTGCATCCTCAGGCCTCTGACATCCTTAACACTTGGTCATCTCCTCTTTGTCTTTCAAATAAAGAGGATCCTGTGTGTCCAAGAGGTAGATATAGTCAGCACAACAACTCAGCCCTTATACGATCTCATCACACTGGATCTTACTATCAAACTTTGTAATGTGAACAGAAACCACACATTGGTCACACTGTAGGAATTGACACCCGATAAACTCCTCCTGTTGGTGAAGAAAGGGTTAGGAAGCAAAGCCTGGGATGGGGTGGTTTTCAAGCCATTCAGTTCTGCATTTGTATTGAGAATACAAATCAGTGGTGATTGTTACTTTTAATAGAGTGGTTGAGCAGGAGCTGCAGGCAGAAGCAGTCATCTTAAAGACCTGCCTTTAACAAGTAAAGCTTCTTTTATTTGAGATGAATTTCTACAAAATTAGACAGGTGGTTGTGATGATCCTTTGGTAAGCTTGGGTGACTTCCCAGTCCTCACTAACTGCACTCATTCAAGTATGGATTTTCTGGGACATTCAGAGGCAGACTCAGAGGTGCACCCCTCATGAGGAATACATGATTGGCTCATTACTGGATCCCCCAGGGAATAGTATCATAATTACAAACCCTGGAACCCTCTGTGAAGCTGCCCTGTGGGCTAGGAGCTTTCAAAGAACCTTAGATTAGTACACAGAGAGCAAGTGGTCTGTGTGAAGTGGTTTCTCTTTGTGGTGAAGGCTGAGATGGTGGTACCGGCAAGCACCTGGAGGTACTTGTGACAGAAAGGAGCAAAGACATAATGGATGCAAATAAAACCTAACCAGTGCTAGTTCCCTTGCCCCCTGCCCTGGGTAGTTTTTATGTCAGCTTGACACAGGCTATAGTCATCAGAGGGGAGGGACTCTCAAAACAAAAACAAACACAAAACCAAAAACCCTCTAAAAGATCTGCAGGCAATCCTATAGAGCATTTTCTTAGCGATTCATATGGGAAGGCCAAGACTATTGGGTTTATCAAACTCAATACCATACAATTTCCTGGCTTCAGCCCTGGTCCGAGTTCTTTAGATAAGCAGGTTGAGCTAGCCAGAATGAGCAGCCAGTAAGCAGCACCCACTCCCCCCATCTCCCCATCCCCATGGCTTGAGTATTAGCTTCTGACTCCAGGTTCCTGACCAGTTTGAGTTCCTGCCTTGGCTTCTCTCAGTGGTATGTAAAGATTTATGATAGCAAATAAACATTTTCTTCCCCAGTTGGCTTTTGATCATGTGTTTCATCACAGCAATAGTCACCCTAAGACACTCACCACCTCCCATCAGCACCAGGTACCAAACTCAGAGCTATGTGCTTAGCAGGCAAGAATTCTACCACTGAGCTGGATTCTCAACTGCTAAATTTTATTTTGTTATTTTATTTTGTAGCACTGGCTTTGACTGAAGGCATTGGCATGCTAGTCAAGAACACTACCACTGAGCCCTGAGATCTAATGCAGGAAAAACAACCAACTGACCACTTGCTCTATAGTAATTAATGCCACACTGAAATAAAAAAACCAGTAATCAAGCTGATTTGGGACACAGGTATTTTTGTTCAGCTTGTTTCTCTATTGTGTTCTCTTTTTTTGGAGAGGTCATTGCTGAAGCCAGGAAATTGTATGCCATTGTTTTTAAAATCCTGTGTTCCGTGTGCCTGGATGCTCACAGGTCAGTTCTCAGGTGTGCTAGGCATTTGATAGGTCAGCTCTCTTTAACACAAGTCCCTGTGCACCAAGGGCAGAAGAAGAATTCTTGTCGGCAATGCCAAGGGGAGGGACAGATGGTTATCATTGTCTCCTGGGCAGCTGAGCTTGAATTTGGAGAAAGTGCCCAGACTGGGGAGGTGGAACCAGGAGAGGACTCTCATTTTGAGAGCTGCAGAAGGTGCTTCCCTTGGGCAGTGGACTGGATGAGATTTAGTACAGACATGGCTCAGAGCTTGGGTTCTGGAGTGAGCTAGAACTGGGTCAGGGGTCAGCGTTGCTTTTTCCAGCATCACCACCTTTTTCTTTATCTCATGAAATAGGAATAAAAGCTGTGCTTACTCCATAGAAACATATTCTTATTACACCAGAGACTGTGATACCCTGGTAAGCGTCTGTATAAAGGAACAATTCAATCAGTCTCTTTCCTTCTCTCTCTCTCTCAACAAGTGACTAGGACTAGGTTTCTGTTTTAATGATTTGTCAAACCAAGCACACAATAGGCAAATGACATTTGGCAGAGAAAATGGTTGTCTCACCCTCAGGCTTGGGTGTCTAGGCAAGGTGCACCAGCAACATATTTCTCCAATCTCCTGGATCACAATTTTCTCTCCTCTGCCCTAGTTCACAATCCTACTGCATGGGCAAGGGTTGCCCAGTATGTGCCAGACATGGAGGCTTCCCATGTGGACTTTCTTGTAGAAAGTCCAATTTCCTCAGAAGCTCGAAGTCTTGGCTGTGTATTATCAGCCCTCTTGGGCCTTCTATGGTGAACTAATGCCTGGGCCCTTCCTCCTACACACCCTGCACTCATTATCCATGGAGAATATCCAAGCATTGGTATTTGAAAAGGCTCACTGGTGGATTCTAATGTTCAGCTTGGAAAACTCTGCTTTGAAATTTAACAAGTGAACATAGCATTGTTTTCATGGCACAGAATCAGTAAGCACGCGGTAGCATACTTCTTGCCCAAACCATAGTTCTTTTATAGCCAGTCGACATCATTGTTTCCTCTCCCATCTGAACCTTTTCCCATATCTGGCACTGTGGCCATCGCCTCTTCTATGCTCATCTTTAATCTCTCTGCTTTCTCTCTTGGCTCTTCTACTGCTCAGCTGGTCCCCTCTCAGTCTTAACGCTTTGCTTTCTTTGTAGCTGGTTTGGGTGTTAACAATTCCCTGGAGTATATCTTCACTATACTTTTTATTCATTCTTTTTTAAAAACATTCTTATCAGTTTAATTAAATGTACAAAGTAATGGGCTTCACTGCAACATTTTCACATACCCATGTAACTTACCTGCTGCTCCCAATCTCCACCACCACTTATAAGCCTGTGTTTACCAAATCTGGAATTCAAGGGAGCCATCTAACTTGGGATCCAGATGTGTAGGCCCATCCAGAGAACTATGTGATTCTGAACCATGTCAGTTACAGCTGCTTGAGAATCTTTTCCCATTTCCCCTTGTGGCTTTCATGGTCATTTCTAATCTTTACTGTTTTATTCACAGCTGTCTTCATCTTCCTTCTCTGAGTTCTTGGGGTCTAACTTACTCCTCCATCACTCCTTCCCAATTACTGGTTCTAAATAAATAGAGTTGACGAACGTTTCCTGCTCTTAATTCTCATGAAGTTTACCAACTAAGGCTCCTCACTATTTCATTCTGAAAGAAGAGCCGTTCCTGCCAGTTTGAGGCCAGCTACTTTACTTGGATCCCAACTTTGGTCTCCTTTTGTTTAGGCACTTGGCAGAGAACGCAGCGTGTTCATGTTCTTGTGACGTTCATAATCCTACGGAGGAAGACAGGAAATACCAACTAAAGGTAAATGTATATCAGATCGAGTTAAATGCTAGGAGGAAAAGAAAGACATGTAAGGAGAGGGGCCAAAGACGATGCTTTCTATGGTGTGGTCAGGACATGAAATGAAGTGACAGACACTATGGGTGTGAGGGACTGGTAGGTATGAGGTATGTGCAGGCAGGTGACAGCTGAGGTACCACTGAGGAGGAGGACTAGATGATAAAGTGTGGATGGCAGAAAGGGAAGACTCGGTCCTGCCTTTGGATGACTAGTTGCCTGGATACAGACTGAGATTTTCTTCTGAGTGATATGAACCGCACTGGGAGGGTTGACCAAAACCAACCAAACCAACCAGTATGATCTGACTGCGATGCTCTCTTTACTATAGAAGACTATAGAAGAGGTGGAAAAGACCAAAAGAGGTCAAGTCCAGGGCTGGGCACGTAGCTCAGTGGTAGAGCACTTGCCTACAGTATATGAAGTGTGAAGTCCTGAGTTTGCTGTCTTTTTTTTTTTTTTTTTGGTTTTCCGAGACAGGGTTTCTCTGTGTAGCCCTGGCTTTCCTGGAACTCACTCTGTAGACCAGACTGGCCTCGAACTCAGAAATCCACTTGCTTCTGCCTCCTGAGTGCTAGGATTAAAGGCATGCACCACCACTGCCCGGCATGAGTTTGCTGTCTTAAAACACACACACACACACACACACGCACACGCACACGCACACGCACACGCACAGAGAAACATAGAGAGACACACACACACAGGCATACACAGACAGACAAATGCACAGACATACATATACAGACAGGCACACATACCCCACACAGACATACACAGACAGACACAAACACAGACAGTCAAACAGACCCCCCCACACCCCACACACAGACAGACAGACAGACACATACATTCTCCAAGTCTGTGTGAAGGTGACAGAGTTTTCAAGCAGGAATTAAGGAATGAATTAGTAAGAAGTTGTCACATAAATGATTCTGGCAAAGGGTCATGTGCTGCTTGCATCTGTCGAGAGAAGACTCTGGGAATGAGGAGAGCTCCCTTGTCCCAGACTCAAGCAAGTGTTTTCACATGTCCTTTAAAACTTCCTTTCTTGGGTCAGGCCTAGCCTTCTGGTTTCATAACAGAGACAAAGGAGAACAGCCAACAGCTAAGGGTATTTTAAAAAACAAAAATCAAGAAAAACAACAAAACCCCCACCGCACCCCTGAGGACAGTAAGGAATGGAGACATTTGCAAAGAGAAGGGTTACTATTGTTTATGCGTGGCCTAAAAATGCCTACAGTGGGAATCTTAAGGCCAATGTGCATCCATGGAGAGAAAGCTCTGGGCTTGCAGGGTCAATCAGGAACTTCATTGCATGGTTTCAGCAAGGTTTCTCCAACCTACTTCTGCTGGATACTGTAATCACCTGATTTGATGATGTTTAGGCCTAAGAAGTTGGTTCTCTTACTTTGGCTTCTGTACACTTAGTACTTTAACCTATCCCAAAATGAATAGCAAATCAATTTCCAGATATACCAGAGGTGATTGGATAAAATACTTTATTTTGAAAGTATTCTTTTCTTTGGCGGGTAATGCATGTTGTTTTGTTTTGTTTTAATTTTTTTGTTGGTGTTGCAAAACTATTATTAAAAGTAGTATGCACTGTTTAACAGTTGAGTCTAGCTAATAAATGCTTTCCCTCACATGATTAGCATTTTTGTGATGCAAAGTCACATCACCCACTCTCTTTACAGTTTTCAAGTGTCATCAACCATAGTGGCTTTTTATCCTACGGGCCACCCAAGATTGATTGATTGCTCTGATCTGCTAGTTCGATTTGTTTTCGAGTCAGATCTTACAGGATTTGATACAGGATTAGCTCCTAGATATGAGATGCAGATGAAATAAAGGAGTCTAAGAGGCTTTGTAGCGCCTTTCTAAGATGCACTGTAGATTTTTTGACCTGAGCCATTGTAAGAATAAAGTTGCTGTTTATTAAGAAAGCTTTGGTGAGAAATAACTTTTGGAAGAAAAACTAAGATGACTAAGGGCCCCTGAGTATCCCCTATCCTGGCACATCAAGTCTCTGCCAGATTAGCTGCATCCTCTTCCACTGAGGCCAGACAGGGCCACCATGAAGACTGAGCTGCCTCTCTGCTACATATGTGCACGGGGGTGGGGGTGGGGGAGACTTGTTCCAGCCTGTGTAAGTTCTTTGGTTGGTGGTTCAGATTCTGAGAGCTCCCAGGGGTCTGGGTTAGTTGACTCTGTTGGTCTTCTTGTGGGGTTCCCATCTATTTCAGAATCTTCAATCCTTCCCCGAAATTTCCATAAATGTCCCCGACCTCTAAGGTTTGGCTGTGGGTGTCTGCATCTGTTCCAGTCAGCTGCTGGGTAGAGCCTCTCAGAGGACAGTTATGCTAGGCTTCTGTCTGCAAATATAACAGAGTATCATGAATAATGTCAAAGATTGGTGCTTGTCCATGGGATGGGTTTCCAGTCGGGCCAGTTATTGGTTGGCCTATCGTTCTGTCTCTTCTCCATCTCTGCATTTCTTTTAGACAGGACAAATTTTAGGTGGAAAGTTTTGTGGGTGGGTTGGTGTACCTATCCCTCCACCGGGAGTCCTACTTGGCTACAGGAAGTGGTGTCTTCAGGTTCCATGTCCCCATTGTTGGGCATTTCAGCAAAGGTCACCAGCATTGATTCTTATGGAGCTTCTCCTAACCAAGGTCTCTGGGATTTCCTAAAGATTCTCCCCTCCCACCAACTCCCCCACATTCCCTTACCCTAACCCCTTATCCCAGCAGCAGCAGGTTACTACTCATTCTCCTGGCCATCTGGGCCTCTCTCCTGTCTCTGTACTTGATCCTGCTTCCCCATTCCCCTTCCCCTCTCCCCACTCCCCCAGTCCTTCTCTCCCTCTGCCTCCTATGACTATTTTGTTTCCCCCTCTAAGTGTGATTCAAGTATCTTTGCTTGGGCCTTCCTTTTTATTTAACTTCTTTGGGTCTGCAGGGTGTATCATGGGTTTCTGTACTTTATGGCTAATATCCACTTATTAGTGAGTACATACCATGCCTGTCTTTTTGGTCTGGGTTACCTCACTCAGGATGATATTTTCTAGTTCCATCCATTTGCCTGCAAAATTCATGATGTCCCTGTTTTTAATAGCTGAGTAGTATTCCATTGTGTAAATGAACCACATTTTCTTTATCCATTCTTTTGTTGAGGGACATCTGGTTTGTTTCCAGCTTCTGGTTATTACAAGTAAAGCTGCTATGAACATAGTGGAGCATGTATTCTTGGGATATGGTGGTTCATCCTTTGGATATATGCCCAGGAGTGGTATAGCTGGGTCTTCAGGTAGAACTATTTCCAATTTTCTGAGAAACTGCCAGATTGGTTTCCAGAGTGGTTGTACAAGTTTGCAGTACCACCAGCAATGGAGGAGTGTTCCCCTTTCTCCACATCCTAGCCAGCAGGTATATCCCTTGAGTTTTTCATCTTGGCCATTCAGATTCATGTAAGGTAGATTCTCAGGGTTGTTTTGATTTGTAGTTCCCTAATGACTAAGGGTGTTGAGCATTTCTTTAAGTGTTTTTTAACCATTCCAGATTCTTTTGTTACTAATTCATTCCTTAATCCCTGCTTGAAAACTCTGTCACCTTCACACAGACTTGGAGAATGTATGTGTCTGTCTGTCTGTCTGTGTGTGGGGTGTGTGGGGGTCTGTTTGACTGTCTGTGTTTGTGTCTGTCTGTGTATGTCTGTGTGGGGTATGTGTGCCTGTCTGTATATGTATGTCTGTGCATTTGTCTATCTGTGTATGCCTGTGTGTGTCTGTCTCTCTATGTCTCTCTGTGCATGTGCGTGTGCATGTGCGTGTGTGTGTTTTAAAACAGCAAACTCATGCTGGGCAGTGGTGGTGCATGCCTTTAATCCTAGCACTCAGGAGGCAGAGGCAGGCAGATTTCTGAATTTTGGTGTGGAATGCATTAAATCTGTACATTGCTTTTCATAGGATGGCCATTTTTACTATGTTAATCCTACCAATTCATGGGCATGGGAGGTCTTTCCATTTTCTGAAGTCTTCAATTTCTTTCTTGAGAGACTTGAAGTTCTTGTCATATAGATCTTTTACTTGCTTGGTTAGAGTTACACCAAGATATTTTATTTGTGGCTATTGTGAAGAGTATTGTTTCCCTAATTTCCTTCTCTGCCCATTTATCATTTGTATAAAGGAAGGCTACTGATTTCTTTGAGTTAATTTTATATTCAGCCACTTTGCTGAAGTTGTTTATCAGCTGTAGGAGTTCTCTGGTAGAATTTTGGGCATCGCTTGTGTATACCATCATATCATCTGCAAATAGTGACATCTTGACTTATTCCTTTTCAATTTGAAGTCCCTTAACCTCCTTTTGTTGTCTTACTGCTCTAGCTAGAACTTCAAGAACTATACTGAATAGATAGGGAGAGAGAGGGCAGGCAGCCTTGCCTTGTCCCTGACTCGTGGAATTGCTTTAAGTTCTCTCCATTTAATTTGATGGTGGCTATTGACTTGCTGTATTTTGTTTTTATTATGTTGATTTTATTATGTTTAGGTATGTGCATTGTATCCCTGATCTCTCCAAGACTTTTAACACGAAGGAGTGTTGGATTTTTTCAAGGGCTTTTTCAGCATCTAATATGAGATGATATATTGAACTATCCCTGCATCCCTGGGATGAAGCCTACTTGATGGTGGTGAATGATGTTTTTGATATGTTCTTGGATTCAGTTTGTGAGAATTTTATTGAGTATTTTTGCATTGATGTTCATAAGTGCACATAAGTCTGAAGTTCTTTCTTCGTTGGGTCTTTGTGTGGTTTAGGTATCAGGATAACTGTGGCCTCATAGAATGAATTAATTAGTGTTCCTTCTGTTTCTATTTTGTGGAATAGTTTGAGGAGTACTGGTATTAGTTCTTCTTTGAAGGTCTGGTAGAATTCCGCACTAAAACCATCTGGCCCTGAGCCTTTTCTGTTTGGGAAGTTTTTAATGACTGTTTCAATTTCCTTAGGGGTTATGGGACTGTTAACCTGGTCTTGATTTAACTTTGGTATGTGGTATCTGTCTAGAAATTTATCCATCTTGTTTAGATTTTCCAGTTTTGTAGAGTACAGACTTTTGATGTAAGACCTAATGATATTTTGGATGTCCTCTGTTTCTGTTGTTATGTCTCCCTTTTCATTTCTGACTTTGTTAATTTGGATATTGGTTCTGTGCCTTTTCCTTAGTTTAGCTAAGGGTTTGCCTGTCTTGCTGACTTTCTCAAAGAACCAGTGCTTGGTTTTGTTGATTCTTCCTATTGTTCTCTTTGTTTCTAATTGATTGTGTTTGACAATTTCCTGCTGACTACTCCTCTTGGATGTGTTTGCTTCTTTTTGTTCTAGAGCTTTCAGGTGTGCTGTTAGATCACTAGTATGAGATCTCTCCAATTTCTTTATGTGGGTTGGGTTCCAGCTGACCTCTTGGGAGGCAGGCAGGTTTATTGGGTGGGGCATGGTGCTCTGCTGTGTGATGACCCTGGTATTTTGAGAAAGTTATTAGCTTTCCATGTGAACATGGCAATTAGGTAGTTAGGTAAAGGAATTTGAAGTTCAAGGAGGACATTGCTGAGTGGACGATATCTGAGAACCATTAGTATATACATTGTAGATTTGAATCGTTGGACCTCATGAGTTCCTCAGGGCGGTGAAGAGGGAAGGACGCTGCAAAGTGAGCTCTGTGGTCCCTTAGTAGGATGTGTGTGTGTGTGTGTGTGTGTGTGTGTGAGAGAGAGAGAGAGAGAGAGAGAGAGAGAGAGAGAGAGAGAGAGAGAATGAGAATCCAGGTTGGTGTATAGTCTTACAGAATAGCTGGAATAAAAGAAGCTAGAAAAGTTCCCAGAAGCCAAATGAGGAGAATGTCCCATGTAGAAGGCAGGGAGCAGCCATTAAATACCACAACTGCTCAAATCAGAATAGGTAGATCTTTATTTGTTTGTTTGTTTATTTATATATTGATATAAGACGTTGGACCCTGGGCCTTGCACATAGCTAGGCAAACACTCTACCACTAACCTACATGCCCTATAGGTAATTGGAAGTAGGAATTTAGAGATTCTTGGTAAACAAGAGCAGTTTGGGTATGCTTGAAGAAACACTTGGCTCATGAGTGTCCATGGGCCAGTAGGAAGAGGAAGTGGATAGAACAAGCATGGATAACCATTTCAAGAAGTTTTTCTTGAAGGAGAATGGAGAAATAACACTGTAATTGGTGTGTGTGTGTGTGTGTGTGTGTGTGTGTGTGTGTGTGTGATCACTGGCTCTTTATTAAATTTAGGAGATGTAATAGCTAAGGGAATGAGCTAGCAGGGAAGAAGTAATGGGTAGCCCTGCATTATCACTGTCTTGTCTGTCTGAGTATAGTATAGTGTGCTTCGTCTTCAGTCTCTGTGTTGGTTTTATATACATCATTTAATTTCACAAATATATGTAATCTTCTTTCCTATACTTTTAAAAGTGAAATCTCAATAACTTTGGAGTGATATCATCCTGAGTTTAGTGGTTTTTTTTTTTTTTTTTTTTTTTGTTGTTGTATGACTCTCAGCCCAGAAAAAATAACCCTGACAAAGTTGGGTCAAAATAGAGATAATGGATAAAGGATTTTCCTTCATTGCTGGGGACTGATCCACGAACTTGCCATGCTAGCCAAACTTGTACTTGGTGATCTACACCCTCAGTCACAGTGCCTTGCTTTTGTTAGGAGGGGCTGGCTCGTTGTATCTGATTTGCTTAGTGGTGACAACTCTCACAATCCTCCTGAATTCTGACAATGCTAGTTTCCTTCAATGGTTCTTCTTTGCTTAACCCTCCATAAAAGCCCTTTTACTCCTAAATAATGGTGTTTTCTTTTCTTTAAAGTCATTTCTAGCTCTTTTATCTGATTATCTAACTCTGGTGCTCAATACAGACCATGAGTTGCATGTGGTCCATGATGAATTCTTGAGATCATTTGTAAGATAGCATGCATTCCCCACCCCAGAAGAAAGACCATGTTTTCATTCACATTCTTAAAAGCAAGTCAAGAATAAGGAACCAAGATAATTAAAATGCTTGAAAAACCAAAAAAAAAAAGAAGATAATTAAAATGGCTCAATTTCATAGACCCTTGGAGCTTTTATCTGTTGCACTGTTACACAGTAGCTTTGATTAAGGGTCTGTTGAGGCCTCTTAGGGAAATGACTTCCTTCTGGTCAAGAAAATGGCATTTACCTTTGACTTTGGGTAGAGACTTAACATTCCAGGTTCCTGAAAATGTAAGGTCTAATCAAGTCGGGCCTGCTGACCCCCATTTGAGACCACTTCTTAGGAAAGCAGATTTACCTAACACCGTACTAAAGAGGTGGGAAGGAGAGTTATTCCCTTAATGAGGTGATACACTTTCCTTCCCAGAACTCTTGTTGTCTATATAGTTGCTATGGAGATGCTGTGAGGTTCTGTTAGGTAGACTTACTTTTCTGAATTCTGACTCAGAAAGGTGCAACATTTCTTTCTTTTGGGTGATGGCCAGAATCTGTGTGCTTGCATTCTCTCTCTCTCTCTCTCTCTCTCTCTCTCTCTCTCTCCCTCCCCTTTCACTCTCCCTCCTTCCCCCTCCCTCTCCCTCCCCCTCTCTGTGGTGGGCACGTATGTGTGAGTACAGGTGCCCTTGGAGGCCAGAAGAAGGCATTGAATCCCCTAGAGCTGAAGTTTGCAAGCAGTTATGAGCCTCCTGACAATTCTGCTGGGAGCTAGAGCACTATGCACTCAATCCCGAAGCCATCTCTCCAGGCCCTTCACTCTTCCATTTGACACTATGTCTTTTTCACCAAGTAGCTGCTTGGTAAACTTCCCTCCATACCTAACCCACAAGGCAGGGTTTTCTCTCTTCCTCTTTTCTTCCAACTCCAGGTAGCTGATATAGCTGGCCTGCCCCATGGGTTTTCTTTTAAACTCTAGTAAAATCACCCTTGAACTTCTTTCTGATTCAGTTTTTAAAATTTTATTAATGAGGCTAAGAATCCTGAGAGGGCACCCCAAGTGTCCACCCTTGAACATGGCAGAGCTATGCTTCTTCTGTCTTGGTGGAATGAATAGTTTTCTAAATCTATCTTAGGTTGCCTCTAGGGCAGAAACATGTCAATACTTCCTGTGTCCCTGTCTTTTTGGACCATAGCAAACCAAGTGTTTCTGTTTGACCAGCACAGATACACGAGTGATTCTATACACAAAGGCTCATCTGGAAGCACTCTGTGATTTTTGTGGGGGACAACTGAATTTTACTTGTGTCTTCCAGTGCCTAGCTTGGTGTCTAGGACCTGGTAGGTATTCCAGAAATATTGCTGGGTGTCTGACTATATTTCTTTACTTCTCAACTAACAATGCATAGAAAAAGTAGCGATATAGCAGACCACGCTGCGTTTAAACGTATTTAGCATACTACCAGGGTAGATTATGACTATGTATATCAAAAGTAGCTACTGAGATAAAACTTCCTGAGAGAACTATAAAAATATCATCCAATTTCTTTTACAAAAAAATTTACAAGATCTGATTTTCCCACTATTATTAGACTCCAATAAATATTCATCCTCTATCCCCCCAGGGGAGTCCCAAGCATCCTGCAAGCAAAAGGAACACTAACTGTGCCCAGTGAATCACTCTGATAGTTTCTACTCTGTAGACAGAATGATGATCTTAGTTGATTTGCTTCCTCTAAGAGCTTAGAGATTCAAACAGATTCTTAGTCTGCAAGACCAGAGGGGGACATGCAAAACTGTCCATGCACTACCTGTGAAGGATATTAATGGCCACCTTTTGGGAACCAGAGGCTCTTAAGCTCCCTCCCCACAATGTGGAGGCAAGGAGCTTTGCCCCAGCCTCTCTGCTACACCAGCTAAATTGCAAATCCCTGCTGGGTAGGAACTGGGCTTGCTTAACTCACCCTGAGAGGCCCAGGTTCCCCTAAGTATCTCAAGACAGAAGGCCCATCAATCTTACCCACCAAAGTGCTGGGTCAGGAAAGCTGGCACCTGTGGGGTTAGCAGAGTGTGTGTCCTTCCAATTAGCTCCCCTTGTCTTTCCACTCCTGACCTCATCTCAACAGCAGCCCCAGGAGAACAGGGTCAGGGAAACACTTCAGCTGGCTACAAATCCCTAATGACCTGCACACAATATCTCACTGACATATAGAGGCCAGAATTTCAGGAAATGCCAGTGGTGACACCCTGAGGGGTGGGCACCATGTTCTTTTTTCCTTGGGCATAACTAGCTGTTCTCCTTGCTGAAGATCTGAGACAAGAGCAGCCTTGCTAAGTTCTGAGTTACGAAAGTGTGTCGGTCTTTTCCAGGCTGAGTGGAGTTAGAATTTAAAATCAAAAGGTAGGGAGATGGAGCAGTTACAGTGTGTGAACAACTCTTGGAGGGTAAACAGCAGGAGAATATGCAGGTATCAAGTTTACCTCTCAGTTTACCTCAAGTTTACCATTTTCAAAGTGAAAATGGTTTGGCAAGGTAATTTCTTTTTGCACAAAGAATGCGCCAATACCCAGACTGGGCTAGCTAACACACTGGGGCAAGGAGGTCACTTGGTTTTTATTCTAACCCAGGTGGTGACTGTGTCTTTTTCCCCCCCATTGTCTGAGGTCTGACCTTATCAGATTTCAAGACTGGCTTACTTAAACTGGCAAAAAGGAAAGGAAGGAACAGGAGAATGAATTAGTTTGCTTTAGACCATCAAGTTCTAGGAATGTAGTGTGTGTGTGTGTGTGTGTGTGTGTGTGTGTGTGTGTGTGTCTAAATTTTATCAGAAGGAGATTAAAAGATTTGCATAAAAGTTTTATAAGTTGGAGGGATTTAGAGAGCACTGGCCCTTGATAGACGTGGCACCTTTGGTAGAAAAGCAAACCTAAACGTTTCTTACACCTCCCATTTTTTCGTGTTTGTTTTTAAAACTTAATCAACTCCTTAGCATTAGAAGGCATTCAGAAGCCGGACGGTGGTGGCGCACGCCTTTAATCCCAGCATTCGGGAGGCAGAGGCAGGAGGATTTCTGAGTTCGAGGCCAGCCTGGTCTACAGAATGAGTTCCAGGACAGCCAGGGCTACACAGAGAAACCCTGTCTCGAAAAAAAAAAAAAAAAAAAGAAGGCGTTCGGTTTGGCAAAAACAGCCGGATTTTTTTTTTTTTTCCAAAATGTTGTTACATTTTAGGGAAATGTGTTTTAAAATCAGAAGGGAAAAGACCATGAATACCCTTCCGTAATAAAAAAGGTGAGGACTCCATCTGTATTGAGGCAGAATTAAGGTTGCCTTGCTTGTGGGCAAGTTTTCAAAGTTCAGAGAAAAATCTATAAATTGAGGTTTTAAACTGTGAGGTTAAAACAACAGGGTTTGCAGTTGCTGTAGGTGGTTCCCTAGCTGGGGATCAAGAATTCTTCCTTGATGTAAAGACAGAGAAACTGAGGCTCAGAGCTCAAACACAGGGCCAGAGCCATGCCAGTCAAGGTGAAGATCCTCCTCACAGGTGGCTGTGGGAAAGGGGTGAGCCTCCTCCCCGTGGGTGGGTGTGGGATAGGTGTGCTTCATCTGAAGAAAGGAAAGCCTTCTTTTCACAAGACTCAGGAAATCAGGTAAGCAAATTAACCTGCTCCACGTAGACCAGGCAAAATGAGCTTTGCACAGCTGCCTCCCACTATGCAAATCTCCTGTTATGTAAACTCATTTGATGGACAGAAACGGTGAGAGTCCAGATGTTAGGAGTTGGAGTTTCCCTTAAACAAGCAGTTCTAGCTTCGACTATACCAACAGGGTCTAAAACGCTGCTGAGTCACAAACAAAAACAACACCAGAGTCTATCCTTCCCACCCCCACCCCCACCCCCAACAACACATCCCAAACAAACCAGACTAGAACAATCAAAACAAAATCCAACTAAACTTTAAACAACAGAGAATAATTCCCGAAACAATGAACTAGCCTGCCATTGTCTGGCATCCCTGGATTAAGATTTTGGAGAGTGTAAAAATATAAGTGCTGAACAAGGAGGCTCCACTGCTTAATTAGGTCTTACTAATTGTTTTGCCTGATTTAACTTTTTTCTACCCCATTTCTTTCCCAGTGACATTGTGAGCTTCAACTCAGCTCTCCAGGGACCAGAACAGTATGTCTGTTCAGAGGGAAGGGACCTCTGAACAGGTCTACACCACCTTTGATCAAACTACAGATTATTATGAAGTCTAGCAAAGGAAACTTCCAGGAGAGTGACCACAGGGAGCTCCCAATTCCTTACACATGTAAACGCCTAATTCTAGGGAGAATAAGATTGGGAGTTCATGGAAACTAATCATTAATATAAATTTTTAATTGCTTTAATTTTTAAACTTCTAAAAAAAAAAAAAAAAAAGCAAATTAGCAGCCCTCTCTTATACTAATGGGTTTTCCCAGCCTTGGTGCCTAAAGAATATCTACTGGTTTACCTTTAACACTAGACAGTAGTTACTTTTCTTATAAAATAAAACAAAACAAAAACAAAACATATAAAACATTGTGTCTGCTGGTTTAGCACACTATCCAGTAGTTACTTTTCTAACAATGAGATAAAATACTGCGCTAGCTAGTTTTATGTCAACTTGACACAAGTCATCTGAAAGGAGAGAATCTCAATTGAGAAAATGCCTACCTAAGATCTGGCTATAAGACATTTTTTAAAATCAGTAATTGATGGGGTTAAGGCCAGCTAATTGTGGGTGATGCCATCACCACATGGATGGTGATCTGGCAGTCCTGGCTTCTGTAAGGAAGCAGGCTGAACAAGCCATGATGAGCAAGCCAGTAAGCAGCACCCCTTTCACGACAGGTTCCTGTCCTGTTTGAGTTCTTGTCCTGACTTCCTCCATGATAGATTATGATGTGGAAACGTAAGCCAAATAAACCCTTTCCTTTCCAACTTGCTTTTGGTTTCATCACAGCATGGAAATCCTAATTAAGACAAACACAATTGTTTGGTTTTAGACCTAGGGACAAAGGACTGAGGCGTATATTTTACATACCAAAGCAGACCTGGCCTCCAGGTTCCCCCACATCCCTCAGTCTCTACCTGGCATACCCTGCCCCCAGCCTTGAATTTTCCAGTGCAGGGGCTGGGCTGCTCTTCCCCCTAGGCTCTTCCTCCCCCTAGGCGCTTCCCTATATACAATCCAGACATCTTGGGCTCTCTCCTCCTCCTCCTCCTCCTCCTCCTCCTCCTCCTCCTCCTCCTCCTCTTCCTCCTCTTCCTTCTCTTCCTCTTGCTCCTTTTCCTTCTTCTCTCTCTGTGCACACAGTCTTTCTCTCTGCCTCCCTTACCCCCCTTTTCCAGTGAGCTTGCTCATCTGAGAGCAGCTTCCCAATAAACCTGCCTTTAATCAAATCGAATCTGGCTTGAATTGGCTTATTTCACTGGCTGTGCCTACCAATAATGACCAAGACAATTTATAGAAGAAAGGGTTTATTTGGTCTTATGGTTCCAGAGGGTCAGAGTCTGTGATGGTGGACAAACAGCATAGCAGTAGGGACAAGAGGAAGTTGAAGGCTTTCATGTTGACCATTAAACAAGAAGCAGAGATAAAGAGATCTGAGCTTGGCAATGGCTTTGAATCATCAAAGCCTGCTCCTACTGACATACCTCCTTCAGCAAGGCCACACCTCCTAAACCTATCCAAACAGTGCCACCAACTGGGGACCAAGTATTCAAACATCTGAGCCTATGGGGGACATTCTTATGAAAACCACTACAGATTTTCTCTTCAGTCCTGTCCTTGTTCACCTCTTCCTTTTTTTCTAGATATATGTCCCAAGAGCGTCTCTAGTGATTCTCTTGTTCCAGCTCTACTCCTAGCTAGGTTTACAGGCATGCTAGGAGTAAGGAAAACAAGCGCATTTGCTATTTCCATGGTCAGGTGCTTTGGTACTTGGCTCATGACCTCTAACATTCTCACTTATTCATAGAAATACCATGAGCTGGTTGTGCAATTGGAATGCTCCTATTCATTCATGTTATTTCCTCTTTCCACACAGCCAGAGAGGAAAGGAAGTGCTGACTCTTGAGAAGTAGAGTATCAAATATGGAGTAATAATTACGTACAATGATCATATCAATACTGATCATAAGTTCTACGATTTTTCTATGTGTGTGTTGATGCATTCTATGTGTGTGTCTGCCACAAGTTTACCCTGGGCATCTTCCTTAGCCTCCTCTTCACACTATTATTGTTATTTTTGAGACACTGCCTCATTATGTAGCCTCAGCTGGTCTAGCACTTGCTACTTAAACCTGGCTAAATAGATATCTGCCTGCCTCTTCCACCTTGAAAATATCATCCTGAGCGAGGTAACGCAGTCACAAAAGAATGAACATGGTATGTACTCACTGTTAAGTGGGTATTAGCCCAAAAGTTTGAAATACCCAAGAGTCACTTCACAGCAACAGTAGGGCTGAGTGTGAGGTTCCAGATGGAGGAGTTGGAGAAGGAACTGCAGGAGCTGAGGGAGTTTGCAGCCCCAGGGAGGCAGTAACAGTGGCAACTGGCCTGACCAACCCCCCCTAATCCTGGAGACTTATCCACCAACCAAAGAATACACATGGAGGGACCCATGGTGCTGGCCACATATGCGGCAGAGGAGGGTCTTGTTAGCCATCAGGGGGAGGAGAGGCCCTTGGGCCTGAGGGTGTTAGATGCCCCAGTATAGGAGAATGCTAAGGAGGGAAGATGAGAGTGGGGGTGGGGTGGGAGAATACCCCCAAAGAGGCAGGGGGAGGGGGAGGGAATGGGGAGGTTCCAAAGGGGAGATCTGGAAAGGGGGAAACATTTGAAATGTAAATAAAATATGAAAATAAAAAAAATTTGGTTAAAATGATTACATCCTTTCTTCCTTCCTTTTCCTCCCTCCAGCCCTCCTGTGTTGTCCCCTCCTAGAGTCTCCACTCCCCCTTACCCCTATAATCCTTCTCAATCTTCTGGCCTCTTTTTCTGTGATTACTGATGTTACATATACAGCGATTTCCCTCTTTCATGTTTCCATGTCTGCTTGTGCTGACATTGTTCTGGTCTTGATAGGCAAGCCGTGCTGTTGTGTTCATCTTATTGTTTGAGATAGGTTCTCACACTGAACCCAGAGCTTGCCAATTCAGCTAGAAAAGTGACCCCTGTCACTGCCTTCTTAAATACTGGCACTACAGGTGTGTGCCTTGGGTCACACTCAGGTCCTCAAGCTTGTGTGTGGCAAGCAAGCCTTTCCCAACTGAGCTACCTCCCCGCCACCTCCTCACTTTCTAAGTTGTGTAAATTGAGAAGGGAATGTTGAAATGCTTTGTTGGTCTTCAGAACAACTGAAGATAGATTTAGAAAACACAGCTTCGCCTTCCAATGCATATGCATGGGAAGCTCCATATGTAGCAGGCACTGTGTTAGCCTAAGCGCTGGGGCTTGTGAGGCTGAGCATGACAGACTGAGCCTTCTCACCAGGGAACTTACAGCCTCCCGCAGTAATAAATAGAGACATTGAGGCCAGTAAGTGCACCTAAGGAGAGACACCTCTCCCATTTCACTGCCATTGCCAAACTGACTGTTAATACAGTTTATCTCGTGCATCTCTGCAACTCACAGGATTTCTTTCTTTCTATTTATTAGTAAACAATGCTGCATGGAGAACCCAATACTGAACCTGTGTGCTCACATATGCTTCCCTGGAAAACACTGCATCAGGAAATGCAGGTCTCCATCACACGTGTGGATGCAATTAAACTGTTTTCCTGGCATCTTTCATCTGTCTTTGGGCTTTCTTCCCTGTGCCTTTAATTCAGAACCATCGAACAGATGTTTAGATCCAAATTTTCTCCCAGTATAACTGTGAACAGATCTCACAGTTAATGAATAAGGACCACACTACACAACACTGAGCAGGGATTCTGATCTTTAGTAATTCTCAGATATAAAGGAGTTTTCTGTCTTCTTCAAAGACAGACTGATTGGACAGAGCCGTGGGCGAGGGCCATGAAGCTGTCTCTGATGGCCACTGCTAGAGGATTGGAAAGGGGGAGCTGCAATAATCCTTTGGCTAAATTTGAAGTAGCTTTTGCTTGGAGATGATAAAAAGTAGAATAAATACTTACGCACTCCAGACTAGATTGTCACCGAGGCTCTGCTGTGCCATGCTTTATGATGGTGAGAATTAGCTTGTGTTCTGATCCATGTCTGAGGTGATGCTGGGTCCCCACCCTTAGCAGGGCCCATTTGATTGTTGTAACACAATCTGGCTGTATGCTAGTGTGAACTGTAGAGTTTACTTTCTGTATCACGTCTAGATAACAATGGTTTCACCCAGTCTCTCTCTCTCTCTCTCTCTCTCTCTCTCTCTCTCTCACACACACACACACACACACACACACACACACACACACACACGGACATGCCTGTCGCAGGGGTAGTTAAGACACCAGTTCCTCTCATCCTCTTAATAAGAATTAGAAATTAGCCACATCCCACTGAGCATGGACTCTGAGTACACAAGGATATGGGAGAAGGGGTTTCAGAACAAGCAAAGCTTAATTCTAGAGCAGTGGTTCTCAGCCTTCCTAGTGCTATGAGCCTTTGATTCAGCTCCTCATGTTGTGGTGACCCGGACCAGAAAATTATGTTGTTGCTACTTCATAACTCTGCTTTTGCTACGGTTATGAATCATAATGTAAACATACGTGTTTTCTGATGGTCTTAGGGTGACCCCTGTGAAAGGGGTGTTAGACCCCCCAGCAGGGGCATGACCCACAGGTCTAGAGCCAGAGAGGGAAGCCCTAAAGCCTTTGCTTACTCACATGCCAGGCCTTGTGCAGGGGGTTTGACACAGACTATCGCTTACAGTAAATATTCTTTCAACATTCCAGTGATCTAGATAATATCCTTACCCCTATTTCTAAGGCAAGAATGCCAAGGCTCAGTTACTTGCCCATGTCACCCACAGCCAGGCCCCAAAACTTCAGACTCACATGCTCAGGCTTCTGGCTGCTCAGGCTTCTGCTGCTGTGTCGTGTGTGTGTGTGTGTGTGTGTGTGTGTGTGTGTTTGAAGTTTTTAATTTTTATATAAATTACACATATTCAATGGAATATTGTCTTATTGTAACATTTTTACATGCGTACAGAATGTATTTGGATTCCATTGGATCCCATTCACCTTTTCCCTCTCATTCCCACTGCCTGGTTTCTTCTTCTCACCTAGTCCGTCTTCTACAGCTCTTGCCTGTGTAGGTGTGAACCTGCTTCCACCAGGCTTGCTTACAGAAGCATGGGCAGTTCATCGGTGGCTATCCACTGAGGAAAATCTGACTACAGCAGCAAATGGCCAATTCTGTTGTTTCTTGGGGGCTCTCAGGAAGTTTAGAGTTTTATTTAGCTGAAGTGGGGCCTCTTGGGCTCACAGAACTGGGCTTGTACGACATCTCTACCTTTCAGTTTACTGACACCCCAAACCCTCCAGTTGTCCCCAACTCCTTCTGGCTTTTTCTCACTTAAATCCAGATGGCCAGTGAATCCTGTTGCTCTCCTTGTCACATGTGGGTGAGCTCATGTGGCAGCACGGTTATGAGTTAGGCTCTGCCATCAGATTCCAGCTGGGTTCAAATTTTAGCTCTGCCACTTTCCTGCTGGGTGATTTTGGGCAAATCAATCAATCTCTCTGTGCTTCAGTTCTTTTTATCCGTAAAATGGGAATGGTAATGTTGGCCATCATTTAGCGCTGTCCTTGGATCGAAGCATAAGGACTATACACAATGCTTGGTACATGTTCTCTATTAATGACATTTGCACTGTTCTTTTTTAGATGAAACCTCCCTCTTCCTAAATCTGGACAAAACACAACCCCAGTGCCCAGTGCCCAGTCTCCTTGCCTCCTCTGTCTTGCTCTATTAGGGGATGAAGGCATACTCTTCTCATCTCGTTCTGTTGATCAGGAATGTAATGATCTATAGTAGCAATGCTCACCCTTCCTAATGCTGGGACCCTCTGATACAGTTCCTCATGTTGAGGTGACCCCAACCATAAGATTATTTTTGTTTTGCTATTCCATAACTGTAATTTTGCTATTGCTATAAATTGTAGTGTTTTCTGATGGTTTTCTTTCTTGTGAAAGGGTGGTTCACTACCCACCCTCCTGCCAAGGGCTTGTGACCCACAGTTTGAGAGATGCTGACCTACAGCATGGTGCCACTACAGGCTGTTGTTTGTGTCCTCTAGGACTGACCCTTTGTAGGGACTTTAGCTAAATATACCATGTGAGGGAACAGTTCTTAAGGAGGCCCTCACTTTGTGGTCAGCTGCATGTTTGGTGAGCTCTATAGTCATTTTTGCTTCAGGCCAGTTGGGTTCTTCCAACTCCCCCCTAGGTCAAATCATTCACTAGAATTGCTCATAGAACTCAAGAAAGTATTATCCTATTATAAAAGCTTTGTTACAGAAAAAGGACACCAGTTAAAGTCAGGCAAGGGAAGAGATGCTTAGGACCCAGTGTGGGAGGGGTTCCCATGTGCAGGTGACAATCTCATTCTTCTTTCAGAGTCTTAGCCAGATGACCTCCTCTCGATCAGCACGAGTGATGAGAATCAACCATTGATGATCAGTAGAGCTTGTAGTCTCTAGCTATTTCTGGAAGGCAAGTTGATACTTTAAGTCATCAGTCCCCTTGGAGACCATAACTGATATCATATGACTCCAAGGCTCCTATCATGTCTTGTTAGGTCGTCAATAGTCAAAGGCTCCTATTAGGCAAGACATTCCAGAAACCCAGGAGCCTAGAATGAAGGTTGAGGCCTCTCTCTGGAGAAGGCTACTTTCTCACTGCTTAGCCTCTGTTCCCTTGGTCTCTTCCATAAGATAGCTCCTGCTGGAGGTCAGTGTTGGACATCTTCCTTAATTGCTCTTCATATCATCATCATGTTTAGCTGAGACAGGGCCTCTGGTTGAACCTGAAGCTCACTGATTCAGCTATTCTGTTTGGCCACCGAGCTCCAAGGATCTGCCACTCTGCTTCTACTCTCTCCAGTTCTGTTACAGGCATTAGGCTTGTACTGCTGTGCTAGGATTTTCCATTGGTGTTGAGGACTTGAACTCAGGTCCTCATGCTTGCCTGGCAAGCACTTTACTGACCATCTCCCCAAACCCTCCTCTGGCCTTTTGAAATATGTAGTACATTACCATTATCCATAGTCACTCCATTATGATGTGATAACATGCCACCTACCTTCAAAATGTAATGAAAATATAGACTAACCCAAACTGTACAGTATTGGTATAAAATCAGGCATGTAGATCAGTGGAACAGAGAAGAGAGGCAAGAAGTAAACCCATAGAGTTTTGACAAAGTGCTAAGAGTGCTCGTTAGAGAAAGGACAGCCTTCAAAAGGCCTCGAGGGAAAAGTGGACATGGTACACGCAGAAGAACAAAATCAGGCTTCTATCTCTTCTTGCCAGTTACAAAACTCAGCTCAAAACTCGTTAACTACTTACATGTAAGGCCCAGACTGTGAAACTACTAGAAGACAAGGAGGTGTGTGCATTAGGACCTTACAACAGCCAAGTATTATTTTAGACAAAGACATAAAGCAGGAAACAAAACCAAATGTAGATAATGGAAGCACAGCACAGGAGTCCCGTGAGATCACCTACAGAACTGGAGGAGGTTATCTGATAAGGAATTAACATCTAGATTATTTAAGCAATGAAGCTCAACAGCAGAAACCCAAATACAATAACCCATAAAAATTAAAAAATGATCGTTTGACACTTGCATAGCTAGCACTTTGCCCACTGAGCAATCTCCTCACCCCTGAAAATGAGCATTCCTAAGACAAAAAGTGAGCAGAGCTGAGCTGAGTATCACGTGGATTAGAATCGCACTTTGGAACTGGACTGTCCTGGCTGGAAATCTGCTCTGTTACATTGTAGCTGTGTGACACTTGAGCAGAGTTACTCGATCTCAGAGCATGTCTAATTCCCAGTCTATGTACTGAATGCTAGCGTTATTTCCAAAGTGGGAAAAGTGGGTGATGGACTTACATCGTCATTTCTCCATGTAGACTTCTAAGGCTGGGGATGTAGCTGAGGGGTGGAGCACTTGCCTAGCATGCACTGGGCTGAGTTCAATCCTCAGTACCACAAACAAACAAACCCATGCAACTGGCTAACAGTGTAGGAAAGATTACTTTGAAAGAGAACCAAGTGCTCTTAAGGCCACAGGGAAGCATGTGACATTACCATAGAGATTTGATTCATCTTGTCTTATAGGGAAATCAACCGGATGCATTACTTAGAGCAAGCCAAAGAGTTCTGAATTTACATATGCAATCCTTGAAAAGTCACCAAGCGGTGAATGCAGTGAGAAGTTATGTAAGTCTTAGCTAGTTGAGCTGTAATTTATTCTATCCATAGTTCATTTATTCTAGGCTAGCTATTCAGAGGAGTGATCTTCCTACACTAGAACTTTGAAGTGGGAATACATGTCTTAAAACAAAATGGAGCATGTATTCATAAAGAATTTGGTGGAAATGTTAGCAACAGCATTGCTCATAACAGACTGGACACAACCCAGCCGTTGCCCATCAGCTTCTGAACAGCTAACCAAAGGGTGATCTATCCATAATAGGGAATATTACTTAGCAATAAAAAGGAGCAGGCTATCACAATGTACACTGTATGGATGTATTTTTAAAAACTATATTAAGGAAAAATTCCAAGCACTGCATATTATATAGTGTCATTTGTATGGCATTCTAGAAAAGGCCAACAGATATCAGAGAGAGCAGATGTTTGGTTGCCTGGGGTCTGGATGGAGGGGTGTATTGTTTACAAAGAAACATAATTGGATATTTATTATGCTCAAACTAGTGAATGCTTTCACTGAGTGGTTACAAGATGACATGACTAGACACAGTACCTAAATTTGTTAAGCTGTACTGTCAAAATGAGTGAATCTTATTATATGTAACTTTTATCTAAATAAACCTGAAAGTTTCTTCTAGTTGTGTCAAAATGAATAGGCACTGATCACTCCCCTCCCAGGCCTGTATTTTTGCCTCCATATTTCCAGCATCATTTGTCTCCTACACTGGCTCTCATAAGGGTTCCTTTGATTTACTTTTCGGGTACTTGAATATCTCAAAAATCAGTTAAATTATATATACATAGGTCAGATTTTTGTTTTTGAGACAAGGTTTCTCTGTTACATAGACCTAGCAATCCTGGAACTCACTATGTAGATCAATCTGGCCTTGAACTCACGGAAATCTGCCTCTGTCTACCAAGAGCTAGGATTCAATGAGTGCATCACCATGCCTGACCAGTGGTCAGATTTTGATAGCTAATATCATTAAAAATTCCCCCTTTGGAATACTTCCTCATTGCTAGTGGGAGCACAAACTTGTACAACTTTGGAAATCAATTTGGGCATTTCCCAGAAAATTGGGAATAGATCTACCTTAAGACCCAGCTATACCACTCCTAGGCATATACCCAAAAGATGCTCAACCATACTATAAGGACACGTGCTTGACTATATTCATAGCAACTTTATTCGTAATAGCTAGAAACTGGAAATAACCTAGATGTCCTTCAATAGAAGAATGGATAAAGATAATGTGTACATTTACATAATGAAGTATTACTCTGGTATTAAAAACAAGGACATTATGAAATTTGTAGGCAAATGGATGGAACTAGAAAATATCACCCTGAGTGAGGTAACCCAGTCTCACAAAGACAGACATTGTATGTACTCACTTATAAGTGGATATTAGTCATAAACAGCAGAATGACCATGCTACAAACCACAGACACAAAGTCGTTAAGTAACAGAGAGAGCCCAAGGGGGCACACTTGAATCCCACTGAGGAGATATATTAGATACCGGGGTGGAGTGGATGAAAGGAGGAGAATAGGGGTGGGGGTGGGGGTGGGAACAGGGGGGGGGGGGGGGGGCAGCGGGAGAGAGTACTGGAGAAACAACCGGAACGGGGGCGGGGGCGTATCTGGGACAAGCTAGAAATCGAGGACAATGGAAACTCCCAGGAATCTGGGAGGGTGACCCTAGCTAAGACTCTTAGCAATGGGGGATGTAGAGCCTGAACCAGTCATCTCCTGTAACCAGGCAAGATTTCCAGTGGAGGGATGGGGAAACCAACCTAGTCACAAAACCTTAGACCCACATTTTGTCCTGACTACAGCATGTTCAGGGGTGGGGGATGGAACAGAATTTGAGGGAAGGGCCAACCAATGACTGGCCCAGCTTGAGACTCATGTCGTGAGATGGAGCCCACCCCTGGCGTTATTGATGATATTCTGCCATACTTGTAGACAGGACTCTAGCATAAAGGTCATCAGAGGGGCGTCACCCAGCAATTGTTGGAAGCTGATGCAGAAACTACAGCCAAACATTGAGTGGAGTTTGGGGAATACTGTAGAAGAGGGGGTGGGAAGGATTGAGGGAGCCAGAGGGGCCAAGGACACCACAAGGAAACACACAGAGTCAACTGACCTGGGCCCGTGGGGGCCTCATGGAGGCTGAACTGCCAACCAGAGAGTATGAATGGGATGTACCAGGTCCTCTGCACATACATAACAGTCTTGCAGCTATGTCTTCATGTGGGACTCCTAAAGTAGGAGCAGGGGCTGTCTCTGACTACACTGCCTGCTTAGGATGCATCTAGTTTTGCAGTAGCTTGATGTGCCCGGTCTGGTTGATATCCATGGGAGGACTCCCTTTTCTGGGAAGAAGGGGAGGAGGTGTGGATGTGGGAAGGTAAGGTGAGAGGAAAGCTGCTGATCAGGATGTAAAGTGAATAAATATCTTAGTCAGTTAAAAAAAAATTCTCTTCTGGGTCTGGAGAGAAGGCTCAATAGTTAAGGGCACTGTCCTAGAGGACCCAAGTATAATTCCTAGCAATTGCATGGACGATCATGATTTCCTGTAATTCCAGCTTCACCGGAACTGGTGCAGTTATCTGCACTCACATGAACAAACCCATATACCACACACACACACACACACACACACACACACACACACACAATCTGTCTGATCAAATTCCTCTCTTGCTTATCTGTCTGCCCAGAGGAGCTGCCCTTGTGTCTTAGCCCCCCCTCCCTGTCCAGTCCCTCCCCATTGCCCCCCACCCAGTCTGTTCCCCCCTCCCCGGCCCCTGACTGACTGCTGTGCACCAGCTACTTTGCTAAGCTCTCATCCATTTCAGCTCAGCTCTCAGCAGCCTGTTAAGGACCCTGTTGGATACAGGAGGAAAGTGGAGCTGAGAGAGGTTGATAAACCAGGTTTCTCCATTAGCAAAGAGGTTTTCAAGGATAGCCAGATAGCAAGGAGCAGAGTTAGGGTTCATATTCAGGCCATGGCCTTGCATGCTACCATGTCTGTTTGTAAGGGAGGGTCACCAGGTCCACAGGGCAGCACCAGTCTAACATTCAGAAGACCCAGATTTGGCATCACCCTAATCTTATATATGAATATTTTTGAGACCTTTGTGTCTTAGTCAACAAAAATTAATTCTGTTGAAAAAAAAAAAAGTCCTTCCTTCAGGGGAGAATTTTTCAGTCTCCATTAAAACGTTATCCAATTACACCCCCCCCCCCCCCCCCCCCCCCCCCGTCAGTGGAAAGAATGGGGGATCGATAGCGAAGGCGCCCTTTCTGACGAAGCACCTTCTTAGAGTAGCGTCCTCCGGGGACATGGGCAGGCAGGTGCTTGAAGGGCTGAAGCATCAACAAAACAAATTAATCTTCTGAGTCCCCTTGGTCATACCTGAGCTATGGGTTTAATCCATCTTGAGCCCTGCAAAGAGCAGGTCAGATGCTGGTTTGAATCCGGTTTGCAAAGGAAAAAGAAGGATGGCACGGGAAGCTGGGAAGGCTGGTGCCCCAGGCAGCAGGGATCTCTTTGTAGTTTCTCCTGTGTTATCCTGATCATCCGCCCTCCTCACACAGCCGCTCTGGCCTGACTGCCAAAGTGCGTGCGGCAGAGCAATGTCCAACTCTGGGAAAACTCATGTCAAAATTTCTATAGTGAATTGAGCAACCATTCTAATGTGCTTTTGTTCACAAGTGGGCGTATGGGATGAGCAGACAGCTGGAATATTTCCTAAGTGCAAAGTTAAATCTGTGCTGTCATAGAGTGCCAGCTGTGACACCCTGCTGAGATGAAGGCCCTGCCAGCCTGGGCTTCCTGAGCAGGGCAGAGTCACAGTGCCCTGTGCCCAGGGACTTAGCTCTCTGCCAGGCACATAGTTGATGTTTAGTTATAAATATGCTGGAACAGACAACAATCCATTTTCCACCACTTAACTAAAGGCAGAAGAGGCTGCCTCTGTATCTTGAGGGTCCAGGGAGAGGCTGGGGGAGGCAAACCAAGCCTGGGGAGCACATGGATCCTTCTGATGCACAGGCAGCCATGTGGATCATCTGATGGTTATCAGGCAGTGTTCAAGAGGATTCAGAAGCCTACATTTTCAGACGGAGATTTTCTGAAAATTCTAACACCATTTAGGCAATGTTTTGGGGAGGATCTGGTAGTGGACCTGGGTTGATAGGCCACCCTTTCCCTTTTAGGACATTTAAGCACCTTAAGACATATTTTCATTTAAAAAAATCATAAACTTGGTTTAATGAAATAGCTTTTTAAAACACCTAGACTTTACTGTATTTTCCAAAATAAAGCGGTACACTGACTGTCACTGGGGCCTGATTATGTCAACGCACAGCAGGTCTGTCCCCTGTTTTGTGACTTAGAGAAGAACTTCAAGTCCTCTTTCCTGGGCCAGTGGGGTCTGAGGCGCCCTGAGGCTGGTCAGCTTAGTTTTTCCTTGGCAAGGTAGCTGGAAACATAGGGTCCAGCTTGCCCCATTCTACATGTTTCCTACCCCTTCAGCCTCCTCTCCCCTCCCAACTCCTGCCAGTCAGCCTTTGAAGAGCTTGGGTTTTTCTAAGTTTAACTCCATGTTCCCACCTACTTCCTGTGTGTTCTACCTGTATCTCTTACCAAGAATAGCATCCACATCTACAGTCCCCATATCTGTGCTTAGATGCCCACTGTACTCCATCACTAACTGTAGCGGGGTGGCAGAGGGACCTCTGACGACTTTCCCACCCTCCTTGGGGTACTGATTGAAGCACCTGACTTTGCTGATCCATTCTGTCTTCTTTAAACTGTTTTCTCTCCTGAACAATCTCTGTCTTTTGTTTAAAAGCCCATCTGGTTCTCACAGGTCAAGTGAGACTGGCCTCTTTGGCTTGGGCACACCTGGGCTGTGTACCAGACATGTCAGGCCTTAGCTGCTTCATCTTTGTTCCACCCAGATCTCCCTTTACCTGCGAGCTGCTCATTCCTGAACCCCAGGATAAGTGAGGTGTCCCTCCAGGATGGACCTTCTGTCATCCTTCCCCATGGTGTGACCTTGTGGGACTGTGAAAGGCAGCCTGGTTTCTGGTTGAGCTAAGGTTTAAACCCTCCTCCCCTAGAACTCAATAGGGTGTCCCCAGTGGGGGCTAACCCTACAAGGGACAGTACATGTTTGCCATGTTCCTGGGAACCAGGCTCCTGACTCAAGGCTGCAGCTCTCCATAGGTCTGTGACTACCAGTCATGTAGCCTCAAACCCCTCCACAGGTAGAGGCATGGTCACATAGCCTCAAGCCTCACCATGTTAATGAGGCACCTAGAGGCTTAGCCACTTCCCTTCCTAGCCACTATTTCAACTTCTCCCCTCCCTGAGGTCTCTGGGGTACAGATTCACTCATGCCACTCTCTGCCATGACAATAAACGCCCTGAAACTCTGGACTGTCTCTCTTCATTGGGATCCGCTGTGGGGAACAATGGAACAGGCCTTTGTCTAAAGAGCTGAGTCTAATTTCCCGCAAAAGGCCTCTCAGCGCTCCCAGCCACTTCCGCCACCAAACCAAACCAAGTGAGCTAGCCTGCAACAAGCCAAGAACCCAGTCCCAGCGGGATCCAGCCACGTTCCTCCCTGCTTTTTCCCTTCAGCCCTGGCTAGATCCAAGCCATGGGCCCTCACTTCATTCTCAGCTCTTCTGCAGCATCCAGCAGCATCTAGGATGCCCAAGAGTGTGGAAACCAGACAGAGCTGGCTTCCATGAAGTCCCTGGGACCCCAGGCTGTGATCTCCCACCCCCAAGTGGTGTTCCGCGTGGTTTCTCACAGCCAGACACCTGCCTGGTGGTGCCATGGGGTAAGCGCCATCAAATTTCCAGTGTCCCACCTCTCTCAGAGGCTTGAGCCTGGGGCAGATGTGGGACTCCACTCCCACCTCCAGTTAACCCAACACAACCTCGCTTTATAATGGTTGAACCCAGGACCTAGGAAAGAAAGATCAGGTCTTGTTTAGTTTTAGTATCCTCTTAGCATTGTAGAATAGTGGCTCACAGTAGAGTAGGTATACACAGGACACGTGCATACTAACTAAATACAAGGATGAATTCCCAAGGACTCTTGAGAGGAAGTACAGACCTGCCATTTAATATATAGCTCATACAATTCCCAAGAGCCAGTTATGCACTCAAACACCATGTTGACAGCTTAAAATTGGTAATGGCTGCTAATCAGGGTCCCCGCACATGCTGCTGAGTAATCAGTTTGGAGAGTGCTCAACTGTGTGCCGAACTCCGTGCTTACTGCTTTATATATCCAATCTGAGTTCACCCTCAGTGCAAGCAGGCAGAATGAGTAGGATACCCACCAAGCAACACAGGACACAGCAGGGCAATGGATGCTTCAGTTCCTATATCTCTAAAACAGTCCCCAAGTTTTCAGCAGTCTCTCACTGCTAGCTGTCCAGTGGAACAGAAACAAAACAAACAAAAACCACTCCCCCCCCCCAAGCTATTGGTGATCATTTAGCAAAAGGCCAACCAATCTCGACAGGCATTCGGGCCAGCATCTAAGAACTGAGTGTGTAGGCAAGAATGGCGTTTTAAATTGGGGCAGTGATTTGATGATATAATGACAGAAATTGTTCTTCAATAGAACCTCCTCACTTGCTGGGGTAATATGGGTCAATAATTGTATTCAGAGAAGGTGCCAGAACACCATCAAGCAAATGACTCGAGGACCTCTTCCCAGGATCCCTTAACAGTAAAGCTAACACTTGGTGATTTTAGGGGAGCGTTAAGAATCCAGGATCTAAGTAATGGTCTGTCAAGGAAGAATAAAAGCTTTCTCTTCCACCGCCTCAGTTGCAGTGGCTGTCTGAGGACCCTGTTAATTGAACTGGTAAAAGACAGATTAATGAGAAAAGGGTTTATTGAGATGCATATGGGTCTCACAAAATGAAACGAAACCCCAGGGAACTACTTGGACTTTGAGACCTACACATCACTTTAATAAAGGGGAACAATTTTATGGGTACATGGCACGGCAGAGAAAAAGGTTTCCTGGCATCCAAGGGCAGTGGCTGGTGTGAAGCTAAATATATGGGGGGAAGGTACTGGACGAGAAGGGTTATTTCAACTATGTTTGCACTGCTGCGTCTTGCAGTGCCACCACTGGACAAAAAACCTTGAGTGGCTTTTCATTCTGCCTTCCCTAGCACGAGAGAGGCAGAGGGAACAATGCCTCACAAAATGAAATTAGGCTCTACTTTTTGGCAAACAGGGGCAGCATAGGGAGCTTTTCTTGGTGTCAGTTGCTTCCAGCTCAAAGCAATTTTTATGCGAAGGTGGCATGGTTGAGTGGTGGCCCATTTTGATCCCTTCAGCTCATTTGCATGGCTCCTTGAAGATGGTGGCTAAGCTAGGTGCTGACACCGTTTCAGTGGCTTCTGGGCTTACAGCCCGGGCTTTGAAGAGCTCCTACCCAGTGTCCGTATCTCAGTGCCCCCCCCCCCCATCTTTTATTCCTCTTGCCAAATCAGGTCTTTATATTCACCAAACCTCTAGATCTTAGCCACTCTAGTCTACATCCCCTGCCCCCCTTTGATTCGCTAACTTGAGTAAATGACTCCACAATTTGTATCTTGGTTTGCTCATCCTTTGAGTAGAGACAGAAAGAGTGTCTTCCTTAAGGAGTCAGCGTGAGGGTTCAGTGAGGTGCTGGATGTCCACTGTAGACTGGACTTTCTAAATGCTTGGTAAGTATTAGCCATTATTACAACCTTGGATTCTTAACATCATCTCTGGTGGCGTCTGCTGTCCCAACTTTCAGATATCCATTGTAAATCACTACACATCCCAAGGTTTCACCCAACCTCCTAGCCATATGCTACATCAGACTGTACTTGCTCATGTTGAGACCAGTCCACTGACTATCTGTCTACCGCTCTGTCTTCATCGCCTGTCCTCAGTCCTAGCCCTCTGGCTGCCCTGCTTTTGTCTCCTTGCCTATTTCTGTCTCCACTGGCTCCAGCTGCTTTGTCCTTAGCCCCCTGTCTCCTCAACCTTTCCACACTGATGGTTTACAGACAATCCTTTGAAGTTGAAAACTCTCAGATCACCTTTACCCAGACCCATCTCTTGAGCTGTAAGCAATAATGACAGACATCCCCAAGACTCCTCCATCTGTATGCCCTGTGTCTAAAGCAGACTGCTAACTTTCCAACAAAAGCCTCTCTCGTCTCTGTCTCTGTCAGTTTCACACCTCTAGTAGAGAGCTTTCATCTGAACCACAGAACAGCTCTCCCAGTGCTAAACAGATGGCTCAGGGAGGGAAGAACAAAAGTTAAATAAAGTGGGCTAGCTACCTGCCAAAATGAAGGGTGGAAGAGAACAGACTTACAGAGGAAGTTTGAGTCTAGCCTGGGCTACATGGAAACCATTCCAAAAAAAGTTTTTTCTTTTCACTTAAAAAGTTTTAAAGTCCCCTCCTCCCTCCTTCTCCCTTTCCCTCCACCCCCCTCTGTGTGCCACAGTGTTCATGTGAGTGGAGGTCAGAGGGTAACTAGAGTCAGTTTTCTCTTTACCCCACAAAGGTCCCAGAGATCAAACTCAGACCCTCAGGCTGGGAGATAAGGACCTTTCTTTGCCTGTCAAGCCATCCTGAAGCTCTTTTCATTCTTTTGTCAAATGGATCCAGTTCAGGGAATCAACATCACAGAGGCTCATGTGAGAACTGGTGCTGTCTGATGGGGTATGGAAGCATCTACTGGGTCTCTCACAGATATGCTGAGGGCGGGGTGGAAATTGCGTGTAATTTTAAGGTACAGTTTTAGTGAGCTAGTTGTGATCTGTATTCTACAAGCACAGTGGTTGGCAACTGAAAGGGGTGGGTTGACGGGTTATGGTGACTCAGAACCATCAGAAAGTTCACAGGATGGATTAGTGCACTGAAGAAGCCTCTTCAAGTCCGTGATAGTGGAGGGAAGAGACTAAACGAATCGCCACTGAAACAGAAGGGGGAAGTTTCTAAGCACCAAGCAAGCTACAGGAGACATAGTGGTGAACTGCTCCTTTGTTGGGCTGGGGGATTAGGCCCGAGTTCCTGCTGGTAGGATTGAGGCTGAGTCCCTACCCTTCCATGAGTCTTACAGTGCCAATAAATGGTGCTTATTATGATGATGATGTAATAGGACACAAAAGCACAGGTCCCAGATCCTAGAGAAGGGCATTTCTGGGCTCTGGAATCAGCAATCGATGGTGATCACTTTATACCTCAGAGGGTCAGAAGAAAGAATCATGATCAAAATTTCTCTTAACCGAATACCACAAGGAAAGAAGGCCAAGAAAGCTGTCTAAAGCTCAGCCAGGAGAAGCAAGCAGGCCCGTCTCAGTCGAAAGCCACTTTCCCACGGGGAAATGTGAAGTTACGGTGCATTGCTACCCAGGCTCCTTCAGTGCCACTGTAGAGAAACTGCGGTCATTAAGGGCTTCGCCTTTTTCTCCACTACTCTTTTTTTTTTTTTTTTTTCTTCATTAATAGAACCTCTTTAACCAAAGACCCAAGGGTGAAATATCGGGCCCACTAAAAGCCTGCTTTTCGGTCCTCTACCTGATTGGTCTCTCTTTTAGAAGAACGTATTCTCTGCTCAGCACAGACAGGGAGTTTAAGCTTACCATTTTCTGCTTCCCATGCCTCATCTTTATTTTCTTCCTTTAGCCAGGGTCTCACTGGGTAGTCCTGGTTGGCTTAGAGCTTGCTGTGTGCACCAGGATGACCTCAGACTCACAGAGATCTGTCCTGTCTGCCTGGCCACTGAGGTGCTTGAGGGTGCGCGGCCAGCAAACCACTCA
Source organism: Rhynchomys soricoides (assembly GCA_019843965.1). Lineage (NCBI taxonomy): Eukaryota > Metazoa > Chordata > Mammalia > Rodentia > Muridae > Rhynchomys > Rhynchomys soricoides. The sequence goes on along the minus strand of JADRCH010000157.1, from coordinate 5,468,024 downwards.
GGGGACTCCATGTTTCCCCAGGTGAGAAAGAGTGGAGTCTGAGATGGATGCTGCGCTTCTCAGTCTCCTGTGTACCCAGGCTAAGAGCCAGGCAGGAAGCGGAAGGCGGAGCCTGGGAATCGGGTTTGATTCTGAGTGATGCTGAAATTATGGAGGAGCTGGAAGTGAGAAGAGAGAAGGGATTACCACAAAGGCCTCTCCCAGCGGCGATCCTTGATGAAGAAGACAGTGCTTGCTTGTCCAAATTGCTTTATTTGATGACAGATGTGGATGCATACACCTGACTCAGGGCGTACCAAGTATTAAATACCTTTTTCGGGAAGGAATACCAGGAAGGGAAGCTCATTGGCTGAACACTTGGGGCCTATCTAGATACCCCATTAGCGCCGGAGATCTCCAAGTTTTTATGCTATGTGCTCAATTGTTGTGGTCCTCTCAGTGGGGTATCATGGCTATATTCTCCATGTCAGGTAGTTTGGCAGGGAGCTGGCTCCACACCTGCCGTTCTCAATTCTGAAATCCCCTGAGGTTTGAACCTGTTCAACCTTACCAGTTCTGTTTGGTGGCACGGTCCACTTGCCCCATAGAGATCCACCTGCCTCTGCTTCCTGAGTGCTAGGATTAAGGTATGTACTACCATGCCTTGATTTATCTTTGTGAGTACACAGTATGGGTTTAGACGGCTAAGGTTGAAATGTTTAGGGCACGAGCTTTGTAATCCCGGCTCCACGGTTATAAGCTCTATTCTCTTGGGCATGTGTTTAACCTCCTTTAGTCTCAGTTATTTAACACATTAAATTGGAGTGAATTTAACTGCCTCAGGGATGCCATGAGGATTAAATGACACAGGACATATTAAAATCTTAGCATAGTCCCTTGCTCCTAGTGCCAATCAATAGTGATCTTTATTAACATGGTATAAAGTCTTAGGGAACTTCAAAGGAGAATCTCATAAAAATAGCATATTTTGTTTATTATCTGCTTTATGGGAAGCAATGTACTTTTTAATTATTTTGTTCAGTCATGATTGGCATGTCCAATTAGAACGATTATTCTGAGCACACATGCTCTGGTTGGGATCATTCAATGGTGTTTCTGTAGCAGGACGCTGGAAATTCAGGGCTTGGGTGTTGGGCATTGCTACTTAATTACAAGGTTTACTGCTGATCAGCAGTATACTGACTGTCAGAGCTTGCCACCTAAATAGAACTGGTCTGGGCCAGGGGCTTCTGCTGCTCACTCAAGTCTCAGAGAAGGTAGAGGCTCGGCTAGGCCTCCTCCACTCCTTCTGCCCTGGGAACCTAAGGCTCAAGGGACAAGACAATCCAAATGAATCCTGGGGAGATCAGAATACTTTCCTTCAAAAAGAGAGTTTTTTTTCCCCCAGAAAGATATATTTCTAGGAAAGGTAATGGAACTAATGTATTGACTGTCCTCAGCTGCCCTTATGATCTCCTGGTGTTGTTTGTTTACTAGGGTGAGGGAACCTGAAAAGTGGGAGACAGCCTCTGGGCTATTTGACTACGAAGTGGGTAGGGGAGGCTCGAGGGAGGAGGGCCGGCATGACCTAGGAAAGGGACCCCTTCTTGTATAGACATTAGCCTAGCTTTGGGTATTTGTTGATGGACCAAATCCTTCCCACAGTGGCAGGTGTGGGGAAGGAATGCTTATGGCTGTATTTAGGTATTAGGCTGGGTGCTTGAGCTTCTCTGAGCCATTTGATCTCAAATGTGAGGTCACACAGTAAGCGACTGTAGGTGGTCAAGAGACAAGGATGACAATCATTAGATCATTGTCATGAGAGATTTATTTATTCTTCCATTGTCTTTCAGTCCTTCCAGTACATCAAGAAAAACGGCCGTATTTTGGCACTAGGATAATTTGACTCCTTAAGCTTTACGACTTTTCCTTAAGAGATCAAGTGGGAGCACTTGAAGAATGTGATCGGCTCACTAACAGTGCAGGAGAGTGTATGGTTGTGAGAAGACTCATGGTGTGGGTGTGCCTGACGTGGTGGGCCCGCCATCTTGGATATGAGAAAGAGCTGGAAGGAGGCTACAGGGTTTTGAGGATTTTTTTTTTTTAAGAAATAGATTTAGTGTCTGAAGAGATGGCTACTGGTTAAGAGAGCATACTGCTCTTGCAGAAGACCTATGGTTAGTTCCTAGCACTCACATAGTGTGGCTCACAACTGCCTGCAACTCCATCACCAGAGCATCTGACTCCCTTTTCTTGCCTCTTCTGGTGCCTTCATTCATGTGCACATGCATACACATAGGCACATATGTCAAAAAGGAAATAGATTTAAAAAATAGATTTATTTCCACCCTGTACATCAGTCAGCCAAAAGCTAGCTTCTTGGGGGAGGCGTGTGATGAGAAAGAAAAGATATTCCTGAAGGAATTGTCCTTAAAGAGTAGACATCAACTTTTCTCCAGAATATGCAAGATTTTCTCAGGTCAGCTTGCCCTGCTATACAGTGACTATGGGAAAAGCTTACCAGGCTCAGGATAATAAAAGAGACCCTGGAGGAAGCTAAGGGCTCAGGATAATACTTTCAGTGATGTGTGAGGGGTTCTTCATTGAAATTCTTGGAGTGGAATTTCTTGCTTCACGCTTGCTCTTTTTTTTTTTTTCCAGTGCAAGGTAAATGAAGTAATTTGAAGCTACATAAATGCCTGGATTTATATAACCATGTCCTCCAGCTCTGAAAGCCCAGTGTAGTAAATGCTGATCAAATCCTGGAGCAAACTGGAGACTACATAATGACGTGTTGTGGGAATGGAGGAGTCAGGGTGGATTCCATTTCCTGTATCTGTGGAGGTAGGCAAGGGAGAGGAGCACTTCATAGGAACGCTTGCCATTCAAGCCAGCGCATTGCATTCTGGAGACGCACAGCTGGATGCTGCAGCAATGTTTACAGTGTTCCTGCTGTAGGGGAAATGCCTTTAGTTAAGACTGACTTTTGGTCAAGATCTCAGCGTGTGTGGGGTTCTGGACTGCACTAGAGAACTACACATGCTTGCCTGGACTTGAAACCCTCCTTCTGGGACTGGGTGGAGGAGGGAGAGACAGGCTCAGAACTCCCTGAAAGAATTATGAACTGGCAAACATGTCCTTGGGTTTTCCCCATTCCCTTTTCCAACCATTGTTCCTTTGGGTGGTTTCAGCATCCTTCTCTTTTCTAGCCGCTGAGATCCAATTCTCTACCATTTTTTGGAGGTCTTCCTGTGAAAGGGAAATCTATTCTGCTCACTGAACTCATGCCCACTGAGGTAGCCCTATAGAATTCCCATCTAACCCCTGTCTGACCCCACTGTGTTGGGGTCTAAACCCAGGGTATTGAGCATATTAGGCAAATACTCTCCTTACCAGTAAGCCTCACCTGCATGGGTTTCTCAAAATCTTCTCTTCCTCCCTCCCCCCTTTCTTCCTTCCCCTTCCTTCTCCTCTTCCTCTCCCTCATCTTCTCCCTCTTCCTGCTCTTCTTCCTCCTCCTCCCTCCCTCCTCTCTTTACTAAGAAGCCCAAGATGGCCTGGAGCTTGTTGCATAGTCAAGGCTGGCTTCCACTCAAGATCCTCCTGCTTCTGCTTCTGGAGTACTGAGATTAAAGAAACGTACACTTGTAGGATCAATCTGTAGATAAGGTAATGAAATAATAGCATCAAAGTAATTGACATAAACTTGGATAGAAGTACTTAGGGCTAAAGGTGTAGGGAGTAACTGAAAGTGGGGGAGTTTCCTTTTCCCCATGGTCTTGGCTCCATCTGTGAACAGGGAGCTAAGGGCATCACCGCTCTGCTCTTCAGCCAGAACTAGTAGCTCATGTGACCAGAACACTTCATCTTTTTTTCAACTCCTCCAGTTGTGTGCCTTAGTGAAAGACTAAGTAAGTCAGCTCCATCTGAAGCCAAGATAGCCAGCTCTAGAGCAGTGTGAGGTACATGTGCATTATTTGTGGGCGGTTCTCTCCAGACAGTGCCTGAATAGTTTCTGTGGTATTTTTGTATATTTAAAATCTGAAATATATTCAGAGATAGTGTCATGGTAACCCACATAGGAGAGTCCAGGGAAAGCAACTTCCTTTAGTGGCTTGAGATTCCTTTTATGCAAGTATCAACTCGGTACTGTGTTTCTCTACTGCAATGCATCTCCATTGGTTCACCTGGATCTGATGGGCATATGCATGCAGGTGATCTTTCTCTTGCAAGTGCATCTAAGTGAGAATGAATGCATATGTCCGTGTAAAGAGAAGCTGTGGTTCTGACACCTGGGTGATGAGGTTGGTATCGACTTATATCTGAGAGAGCAGCACAGCTTTCACTTGGGGACAGTTGGCTACTAACTGTCCCCAAAAGACACAAGCTTCTAGGGTACAGGATCACCATCCTTTAGCTTTATCAGAATAGCCTAGTAGCACCAGAGTCTGGGTTTCTCTTCCCTCCTGGCTCGTTAGCCATGGTAGCATTAGTTTGTGTGTGAAGTGGGTGGGTGACCACGACTCATTAATCAGCCAGTGTATTGCTGTGCCCAGGAAGCCTTGACTCTGCCCTGAATGTGGTGCATGCCCTCAGAAGGAATTGGGGGAGCCAATTAAGGAGCTATCTCTTGAGGATGCCATTCCCAGGGGAGCCTAGGACCCCCAGGGTGAACTCAAGGATGTGTGCTGTCATGTGCAATGAGTTGGCCTGTCTGCTGATGGATGGCTTGCTTTCTGCTTGAGTTGGCTGTTTTTTACCCTAATTAAGCACTTGGCAATTCTCCTTCCCAAGAGAAAAGGGAAATGGTCACCCATTGCTGGAAAAAGACAAGTTTGCTGCAGTTCCTAAAGAGACCATTGCAGTCTCCATTCAAGGGCCACAGAGAAACTCTCCAGAGTGCTTAACTACTGAGACTTCTTGGACTCAGCTAAATCTTTGGTTTGCTTAGCTTTTGACTCTTTCTAACCACGTGGGCCAACCTGCCACACCCTTGATGTTTGGCGGAGGGTGGAGGGTCTGGAATTTTAGTAACATCTCTAGGCCATATGGGAAGAGTAACTATTCCCTCAGGATAATCTAAAACCACTGTTGATTAAAATGCAGTCTATCTCGCCTCTCCTTTTCTCCTCCTTTCTCCTCGGTCTCCTCTCTCTCTCCTTCCCTTCCTCCCTTCCTTCCTCCCTCCCTTCATTGCCTTCCTCTCTTCCTTACCCACTCCTCCTTCTTACCTCCTTTTCCTAGCAATTGAACAGTGGCCCCTTGCAGAGTACACAGAGAACCTAAGGTGAGTGTGCTCTCAGCTGCAGAGAAGGGCAAGGTTATATAATTTTGGTTGCAAATGTAAGTTTTATTAAACATGTCAGGGCAAGACTGGTTCTGAGCACATTTTGGTATCCTGTTAAGTAATCCTGAAGTCCTGCTGTCCCCTTTAACCATTTTACTCATTTCTGTGACTTCTGCCTCCCAGGCTGTGCCTTTCCCTTGACACCTCCCACCCCTGCCACCACCCAAGGCCACTCTCGATCATTCCTGCCTCCAGGATATTGGGGGGTTCTATGGCACCTCATTAGTGACTTACTTCTTGTTAATGGAATAATTTTTTTTATTATGACATTACATTTTTATTTTATTACAGTTTATTATCACATTACATTTAGATGTGTAGGTAATACTATCTTTATGGAAGTAACACACAAGAGCCCAGATTTTGGGACAAGGCTTCAGAAGGGGATTTTCCCCACTTAGAAATTCTTAACACCTTCCAAAGAGGCTGTGTTGTCTCTTGTGAAAAGCTGAGACACATTTATCTGTTTTGTCATATTTCAGGTGACAGAAGGCAATCAGAAAACTTTTAGAGGTTCAGGTTCCTCTTATCTAGACATTCTATTTCCTATTTTTTTTTAAAGATTTATTTATTTTTTTATTTTATATATATGAGCATACTGTCACTCTCTTCAGACACACCAGAAAAGGGCATCAGATCCTATTACAGATGGTTGTGAGCCACCATGTGGTTGCTGGGAATTGAACTCAGGACCTCTGGTAGAGCAGTCAGTGATCTTAACCGCTGAACCAGCTCTCCAGCCCCCCTGTTTCCTATTTTTTAAAAGATGTTTTCTGCTACAATTACTAGGCTGCTTTCTGCTGCTGTGATAACATACTGACCTGTTGTATTATTTACTTAATGCTACTCAAACTGTCCCTCCAATGATGGCGCACCTTCCTGCCACCCACCCAATGTTCTGGATTCCCGAAATGGTTGGGCCACTCCCAAACTTCCATGTAGCTAATATCCTGCACCTGATACTCTTGAATTATTACTTCCTAAAATCTATATTCCATTTTTGCTACCCTTGACCCAAATGGGGGCCCATTGGGGCCTTTCTTCCTCAGCTCTTACATGGTTGTATGCTCCTGCTTCTCCAGTTCTCAAGACTGATCCTTCTGCCCCCCAACCCACAGCATCTTACAAGCATATGTGCGAATTCCTGGGTAATTTGGGAACTCAATCAACCTAATGTAAGCAATAAACAAAATCTACAACACTGACCAAAAGAAACTTAGGAATAAAATGTTTTATTTGCTTACAGGTCCTTTTCATAGTCTATCACTGGAGGAAGGCAAGGCAGAGACTCCAGGCAGGAGCCTGAAGCAGTAACTGGAATGGAGAGCACGGAGGGATGCTGCTATTGGCTTGTCCCCTGACTTGTTCAATCCAGTCCACCTGTTCAAGGATAGCACTGCCCACAGTGGGCTTGGGTTTCCTACATCCATTAACAATCAAGAAAATGCCCCATGAGCGTTCCCACAGTCCAATCATTCCTCAAATTGAGATTCCTTCTTTCCATGTGTGTCTAGTTGACAACAAAGAGAAGCCACCACCTGCAAGTGTTGTTTTGAAAGATGTTTTCTGCCCGTGACTTGCACTGTTTTTCTTCCCAGCATCCAAACCTCCAACTCTATTGGATTCCACCTTGTACGCCTTGCAAGACTCATCCTTATCCTAAAGTTCATCCTTGGTTCAATCCTATTCTATCCTGCTCAGAAAAGCAAATGTACTCTGTGTCCAAATCGTGTACAGATGCTTCTCCTGGCTCTCAGGCCCTGTAGGGTTTGAACCTTGGCAGCAGGAGCCAGGGTAACTGACTGTGAAGCTGGTATCAAGGAATCAGATGGCCAGACGTGACCAGAGCCATCAAGCAAACCGCCTGACACTATCAAAAACTATCTGAATGTTTCTCTGAAAGATCTTTCCTTGTAAATATATATTCACTAAGCTTATTAAGCCTGCTGTCAATTGGAAATCTATATAATTTCTGACCAGTGGCTCTGATAGGCAGTATTATCTGAAGATATAGTGACTAAGCCCTAACTTCTTACAGATCTTGGGTCAAGGTAGAGAAAGAACAGTCCTAAGTACTTTAAGATACTGTGTAAAGAGCTGTCCTTTGCTTAAGAAGGCCAGTAGTGCTTATCTCCCAGGACTGTATTAAAGTTCTTATATCCCACTAAGACAGATAAAAATGAGCTAATATTTTATTTAAAAAAAATTGAAACAGGGTCTTACTATGTAACTCAGTCTGGACTTGAACTCTTAGTCCTCTTGATGTCTCCTTCCCCTAAGTGCTGTGGTTATAGCACGTGCTACCATGTTGGTAATTTTAATATTTTAAAAGAAGAGCAATGCTCTCAAGACAAATAATAAGATCGATGAACATAGTTTGCCAATGCCAGCATTATTGGGTTGAGCGCTATCAGCCACACCAGAAGGGGGAGCTAAGAATAACCAGGAGCAGAAAAGGAATAACCATCTGTGAGAACTGTGCCATGGAAAACTGAGAGGATGTGAGGCCCAGCTGGAGGAGGCGGTGTGAAGAGAGTGAGGAAGTCTGCACTAAGAGAGTGATGGAGATGACAGATCTAGTAGATCACATAGCCCAGTGGTAGATGGCCTGGAGTTGAGGGGTTAGAGGAGCTGGTGCACATGATGGAGAGAAGTGGAGGATTTATTTTATGGTAGGAAACCACACAATACATTGAAGTGTGTGTGTGTGTGTGTGTGTGTGTGTGTGTGTGTCTGTATCTATATCTGTTAGCCTACAGATGGAAAACCAAGCAGGTCAAGGAGACATGGACATAGGTGTAACCATGTTGGCAGTGACTGTTGCCATATACCAACCATGTTGGTTATGAGTATGTGCTGTGCAATTATTTCTGCCTCCTCCTTTGTTTGGGGGGGAGGGGCAGGTCATGCCCTTTAATTGGCCATGCTTGTGGGTGTGAAGAAGCTATTCTGGACTCGTATACAGACACTGAGTACACAGACAACATCTCCTGTGAAGGGATAGAGTTCATAGTTAGTCAGAGGTACTCAGCTGGAATCCAAGAGATGCGTTTTTGCTGTGGGCTAGCAAGACTCTTGCAACTGTACCTTTAAACACAGGAGAAACCCAAGAGGTGTGAGAAGCAGTTGAGCAGAGCTGGTTTCTGCATTTTGGAAATGGGATGCAATGAGAGACAGTAGGAATCTTTGTTTTATAGTTTGTTTTTCTAACTGATGCAAGATCTCTCTAATCCCTTCTCTAATGGGACTTGCTATGCAACCTGGGCTTGTCTTGAACTTGGGATCCTCCCATCTCTGCTTCCTAAGTGTTGGAATTACAAGTGTGGGCTACCATATCTGACTATATTTAATTTTTTAAATTATATTTTATTTACTTATTTTTTGTGTGTATGTGTGTGCTTACAAACAAGTGTCACAATGAGTGTCCTTCTACCACATGGGTCCTGGGAAGAACTTGGGTCATCAGGCTTGGTAGTAAGAAACCTTACACTTGAGCCATCTCTTCATCTCTGCATTAAGAGTCTTGATAAAAGCTTATGAACTATTCTCAGGGAAAAAGAGGCATGTTTGAAATTGAGGATGCACACACATAGACACACAGAGATACACAGAGAAACACATAGACACACAGAGATACAGAGACACACATAGACAGACAGGCACCGACAGACAGTTTTTATGAACTTTGTTCATGGATTGCGCTAAGAATTCAGTAGGTAGATAAACTTTTCTTGACTTATGTGGATTCTTGTTAGCTTCCGGAGGACAGAAATGCTTTGCCATAATCTCCAGTCATGTGAAATCAATGATGCTTTCCTTCCTCTTTTTGCTTTTAAGTGGACTTTAACTTTGAGAGTAGCTCATGACAAAACTGAGCAAAAAGCATGCAGATTTCCCAGATTTCCTCTCTCCTTCCACACGCACAGCCTGTCCTATTTCCCACATTGCACATGGGGCCACATCTTTATTACAGGCAATGAGCTGACTTTGCTGCAGCATTCCCAGGCAGAGCTCATGGTTCATCTTAGGGTTTCCTCTTGTCTGGTACATTGTGTGATTCTGACAAGTGAATGCTGTGTACTGACCATCACGATGTCAAGTAGATGAGGGTCACAGCTGTAAACACTCCCAAGTTCTGCTTACTGGCCCTTCCTCCCCTTGAGCTCTTGCCGACCACCCACTTTTAAAATTGTCCCCACACTTTTGGCTTCTATAAAATGTCATATATGGGGATGAAGAGTTGGCTCAGTCATTAAGAGTACAAACTGCTCTTGCAGGGGACCTGGGCTCAGTTCCTAGCTCACAACATTTACCTGCTGTTACTCCAGTTCCAGAGGATCCAACACCCTGTCAGGTTTCTGAGGTTTTGCAAGGAGAGAGGTATGTGGTGGCGTCACCTTGTTCTAATTTGCAACTCTACAGTGACACACAGATGTAGAATCTTTTTCTTGTGCTTATTTGTAGTAGGTTGTTTGCTTTGGGAGGGTAGGTTTCAGGTCTTCTCACCTAACATGTTTGTTTTCTTTTTGTTGAGGTATAGTGTGTGTGTGTGTGTGTGTGTGTGTGTGTGTGTGTGTGTTGTATGCAGATATGGTGTATGTGTACATGTGTATACATGCATGCACACCTATATGTATTGTGTGTGTGTGTATGTGACAATCTTTGGGACAGTTCTCTCCTCCCATCATGTGGGTTCTGAGGCATGAACTCAGGCTGTCAGGCTTAGCAAGTGCCTTTAACTGCAGAGCCATTTGCTAGCTCGCTTTTTAACTTTTTGTTTAACTATTTTTAATATTTTTAATAGAAACAGAATTCTCTCTCTCTCCTCATCCCTATCCTCCTTGTAGCATCTCCCAGTACTTCCTCAGACCCCTCCTATACCCCTCAAGTTCATAGCCCCCTTTTTTTTGCATTGACACATACATATTTTGATGCTCATAGAATCTGTGTCAATTTCTCATATTTCCTCCTTTCTTTTAAAATTGAGACAAGGTCTTGCTCTGTAGCCTGGGCTAACCTTCAGCATGTGTAGCTCCTGACTTAGTCCCCTGGTGCTGGAATTTTGGCTGTGTATTGCAATGCCCGCCTTTCATACTTTACTTTTGATATCAGTGATCGCTGTCCTTTTTCTTTTAGTAGTCTGACTAGAGCTTTGCCAGTTTTATCGATCTTATTGATGAAAGCAGCTTTGGATTTCCTTGCTTCCCTCTTGAGTTTGTCTTCTCTATCGTTAGCTTTTGTTTTAATTTTTATCATTTCTTTTCTTCTGCTTTGCTGGAATTTAACTTGGGCCTTCTTTTCTAATTTGTTCAGGCAGTGATTCTCAATCTTTGGGTCATGATCCCCAAAAGACCAAGGGAAAACACATGTTTATACCATGATTCACAAGAGTAGCAACATCACAGTTATCAAGTAGCAATGAAGTAATTTTATGGTTGGGGTCAGCACAGCATTAGGATCTGTATTAAAGGGTCGCAGTGTTAGGACGGATGTCCCTGTTAACCATGGAAAAGGCCATTTGACCACTAGACTGTTGTTTTGTGTGATGCAGAGAACTGTTTCTTGAAGACCAGCTCCCCGATCTCCATGAAAGACTGGCTCGGAAGCATGTTCTGTACCGACTCTTAGTGTTCAGCTGTAGCTACTCACAGCTTTTCAGTGGCTCGATAATGTGCCCTGAATGGGTTTCGTTGCCGCTCCTCTACTGATCCTTTAAGGATCGTGTTACCACCAAATTACTTACACTAAACTCTTTGTTCCAGTGTCTGTCTCTAGGAGAAAGCAGCTGAAGCTACTTGATTGTAAAAATCCTTCTGAATAGATAAATCACCTTCAACTTGTTTTAGGATGTAGAAGAGTATAAACAACTAAAACAAACAACCAATAGTGTTGACTTGGCTTTGGTAGGTTTTTACTTTATAAGTTTATAAGTGTTCTTAACTGAAATAGAATAACATCATCTCTCCACTTCCTTCTTCCAGCCTCTTCCAGGTACCCTCCTCCAAAGTCCATCCCTCCTCAAATTAATAGCCTTTTAAAAATTGTTGTTATTGTTATATGTGTGTGCACACGTGTGTGAATAAATACAGAAATGCAGCCTGCTGAGTCTGTTTCTGTTGTTTGTATGTATATGGTTGCAGAACTGACCACTCTGCACTGAACAGCCAATAAACCTCTTTCCAGCAAATGGAAACTGTCTCAGAAAACCACAACTGGACCCAGTGCAGAGATGCACAGATAGTGGGGATCCCAGCCCTAGTGAGTACATCTGCATCACATCTTCTGCATCTATGGCTCAGGGAACACTGTGGAAGAGAGGTGGAAGATGGGAAGAGGCAGAGGACCAGGACATCTACAGTGAAATGGTCTTTCTTAGAAATGGCTGTATAAGTGAGATTGGAAAGTGGGGCTCCACCCCTAGACAAGAAGCATAGGCAACTAATGATTTCACAATATTTAACCATGATTTCAAATGTAAAGTTGTAAGGGCAGCAGAATTGCTATGATACATCACCCGTTTCCTGAGCCATCTTGACTGAGGTCCAAGTTTGCTTTATCTTTTGTCTAAGTCCATCTTTGCTACTATGAAAAAATACTTCAGCCTGGGTAATTTATAACAAACAAATTCATTGGCTCACAGCTCTGGAGCTTGAGAAGTTGCCCACATCTGGCAAGCTGTGTGTTTCTTTCCACATCATCCCATGACAGGAGGCAGAAGAGCAAGTGTCCTGGTTTGCTTCCAATTGCTGTGATAAACACCACAGGCAAAAGCAACTTGGGAGAAAATGATTTATTGGTTTACATGTCCTGGTCACACTCCATCATTAAGGAGAGTCAGGACAGAAACTCAAGCAGGATCAGAGGCAGGAACCATGGAGGAATGCTGCTTACTGGCTTGCTCCCAGTGGCTTGCTCAGCTTGATTTCTTATACAACCCAGGACCACCCACCCAGGAATGGTACCACCCACAGTGGGCTGGCCCCTCACCTACTAATCATTGATGGGGAAAATGCCCACAGACAAGCCTACAGGCCAATCTGATGGAGGCAACTGCTCAATTGAGCTTCATTCTACCCAGGTGACTCTAGTTTGTCTGAAGTTGACAAAAACTAACCAGTACACCAAGAGAGAACAAGTCAGTGACACTGTGGCCTGAAGCTCTGCTTGTAATGGCTATTTGTGTGGGCAGGGTCATCTTAACCACAACACTTCTCTCTAGACTCTATCTTCTGACACTGACACATCGGGGATTGATACATGCTCTGTGGAGGATGCATGCAACAACCCCTCTCCTTCCCTCCTTCTCTCCCCTCTTCCCTCTCCTGACTCTTTGGGGGATATGTTCAGACACCAGGTGTCTATCCTCCTACATACTTCCGTGCCTCTCTCCTGAGTGACAACATTCTTTTCCATAACAACAGCACAAAGGTCAACATCGGAAAGATCATTATTAAAACGATGCATCGTCTAGTCTCCAATCCTTACAATAGCTTTCTCATTGTACCACAGTTTAAGTAACAGACCCTCCCTTCCAGTATCTGATTCTAAATCGTGCACCATCCCCTCCCCCTTCAGTATCTGATCCTGGGTGATGAATCACATTAAGTCATGTCTCTAGGCTTTGATATTCGTGATCATTTTTAGTCACAAAATTTAATAGGTGTTTTCTTTTTTGCGGACAGGCCAATTGTTTTGTAAAATATCCCCAAGTGTTAATCTTTTCTGTTGTTTTCTTGTGGTTTTTGGCAGGAAGTCACTAAAGCAATAAAGCGTTCATGTAGATGCACACCTTTGGGAGGCGCCACTGCTGCCAATACTGTCTTAAGGAAATGTCCTAAGGAAACATCATGATAGCAATTATGAAGTGTTTACAGCAAAATGGAGATATGTTAAGAGACATGCAAACAAACCCAAAGGACTCACCTCAGCCAAATCTAAGTCTGGGATAATTTTGTAATTTAAAACAAAATAATAGTGATAGATTATAACCCACTGCATAAAATCCATTATTAAAAATAATGTACCTGAAAGCAGATGGAAAAGATGATATTAATAGATTACAATGCATCCCACAAGATAACCCATCCATTGTTTATGCTTATTTATAAATAAGGGACAAAATAGATTGAAGAGAAGGAAAACTGTCTTTCCTAGAACAGAATTACAATTGATGAATGTAGAACAAATAAAAAAATAAGTATTTTGTAACCATTATATAGAACTAGGCAAGAATCGCTAATGGATGCGAAAACGTTCGTGGACTATAATCATATTAACCAATAACTGCACGACCCAATTCACTTGTACCAAGCTTTTCAAGACTGCAGTAGGAAATGTCAAGCAGATGCCTGTATCACCTTTAGATTTTAAGCAGTCTGATACCTAACAGAAAAGATTAGCACACAGACCATTACAACAGAGAAGAAATCCATGCTTTATCTTAGAAAATAAAAGAGAAAAAAAATGAAAAGAATAGCATATGGGACACACAATGGATCTGACCCCAGGTAATAATGTTTTCATGTAGCCCATGTGAGCATCATCCCCCCACCCTGCTACAACTGTTTTCACTCAGGAAGACAACAGGCTGCTAGTCCTTGGTACTGATGAGTGAGGCGGGAGAGCAGGCAGCTTCTGCTTTGGTTTCCAAGGGAAACAGCGGTGGAAGCTGCAGAGGAACAGGAGTGGGAAGGCAGTGGTTGGCACACGTGGGTCAGTCTTCTGTTTGCTCGTAGGTGGCTACCTGAACTTCCTTAGGGGTGTTGGGTTGTAGAGAGCCTTAGTGTTCCAGTAGAGTGATCAACAACAGGCTTTACATTTCCTTTCTGAATTTCTTGAGAGAAAATTTGTTCTTGGAATTTATTTTCTCCACTGGCCATCAGAAGCATGAATATTGTACTACCTTGGGACCAGAGTACAGTTTTATTTTTCCTCCATCTAGTGCACAGACACAAGTCAAAGAGAGGGAAGAATTAAATTGGCAATGAGGCTATGCATAAAGAACACCATTCAGACAGGACAATAGAGGCCTGACTGGATTACTGGGTAAATAGCTTGCTGCAGAAACGTGAGGATTCCCCAACACCCATGCAAAACAGCCAAGCATGGCAGCTGCACCTATAACCCCAGGGCTGGGGAGTGGAGACAGGTGGACAACCATGTGTGCACATACACAAACACACATGCACAGACATCACACACACACACACACACACACACACACACACACAGGGGGGGGAGGGGAGGGAGAGAGATATGAGGTATTGCTTATTCTGGCTAATTGAGGAAATTTCTAAACCTAACCTAAAATTCTCTTTCAAAGTCATCATGGGACCCTGGTTCTGATACACTACCTGTGACCCCAAAGCAGCTGAAATGTTAACCAGGACATTTCTAGGAGCTAAAATATGGATGCAGGGAATGGCTCCAAACAAAAATGGTCGGGACACATCTGAGCACCATGGAGCAGGCATACCAAGTCTTAGGGTCTTCAAGAGGCTGTGTCTCTGGGATCCTTCATATCTACTGTTATTTGACCGAAGCTCTGTGTTTCTTGGCACTTGGTCCTTGAAAGATCCAAAATCAGGCATTGAGCCATGAGGATAGAAGGGTAAGTTGGAGAGAGGACTGGGCTATATTTCCATCAAGAAAATGGGGTACACAATCCTGAGACTTCAAAAATTGATTTTTGGTTAACTCAGTGAAATTGTTATGTGCTGTTGGAACAAACCTGGCACTGTGCAAAGAAACCCCACGAGTTCCTCCTGGGCGATCTGGCTCTGGGTGGGACAGGAGACACGAGGGAAGTGGCCTCGTGTTTTCCCACACAGTCCGACAGGCAGGTGGGGGCTGTGGGAAGGCTTTTCAGGCCCTGCCTGTGGGTGGGGGAGGGGGCCATTCCTTGGGAACATGTGGCAGCCATCTCCGTGAGTTCTCTAGCCCAGGGCACCACAGTCGCCGAAGGGTGCCACAGATGGGCTAGCTGGAGCATAGCTGGGCTTCCCTCCAGGGGCGGGAGCTTGGGGTGCCAGGCTAGCTGCCAAGGCTTCGGTGAATGGGTACCGTCTGGGAGCGCTGGGAAGCCCTCAGTGAGAGATTAGACGCTGCTCCTTAATCGAGGGCCGATCCCTCGCATCCCACAGAGGGTCCAGATGAAGAGACAGTCCATAATTCTTTATTTTCATTGTGGAGAGTGGCATGGATGGAATTGTACCCCTGCGCCTCTTGGAGAGGCGAGGCAGATATAGTAACTGGGAAGGGGTGTGGCTAAGCCTCTAGGTGTCTCATTAACCTGGGGATGGCTTGGGGCTGTATGGGTTCGCCTCTCCCTGGGGCCTGGCCACGCCTCTACCTAAGGAAGGGTGGGTTGGGGTCTGACAACAGGTATTTCCCATTGGCTTGGTCTGAGAGTTTAAGGGCACCTTATCTGCATGTGGGAGGGCTTGGTGTTGCTCTTACGTGGCAGACCTCACATGATGGGCCTCTCTACAGGGGTCTGTGGAGGTTGTAGCTGTTTGACAAGAACCTTCCGGGAGCGTTGGCAAAAACGTTTTCCGGTTCCTTGCGAATTGCTCCACTGGGTCGCCCAGAGTTTTAAGCCTGTGCTCAACCGGGTGCCAGACTGCCTGCCACAGACTACTGCCCCACAATGTGCCAGACCCAAATTCTCTTATATGGGCATAGCTGGCCCAGGGTCTATAACAGACTTGGCTCTGTAAGCACACATATGAAAGGGCAGTGTGAGAATGAGGACCCATCCTTACGGGCGTGACCTCTGAATTTTTAGAGGTGTAAGTTTTACTGAATTAATATATTTATATAGAACTGGGCTGGAGAGATGGCTCAGCGGTTAAGAGCACTGACTGCTCTTCCAGAGGTCCTGAGTTCAATCCCCAGCACCCACATGGTGGCTCACAACCATCTGTAGCGGGATCCGATGCCCTCTTCTGGGGTGTCTGAAGACGGAGCACACATATACATAAAATACATAAATAAATCTTTAAAACAGAAAAAAGAAAGTATGGGGCCAGTTTTGACAATCCATGTTTAACACACCCTGCAGGTGATTGTGGTATGCTCATGAGTTTAAGAACCATCCGTTTACCATTTTAAAATTCCCAAAGGAATTGAAAAATCAAAGATGGGATTCAGATTTCACATAACAGGGCTAAAGAGGAGAGAGATTATAGTTTCCAGTGTGTTGATGGTTCCATACTATGTGCATCGTACAGCATCTTAGACAAAACAATCATTACTGATTTTTTTTTTTCTAGGCTGTGGTATGAGAAGAGAACTTGGTGCCTTTTGTTGGGCAAACCTGAGTGAGGACCCGGGAAGTTGACCTCTGAAAGCAAAATATATCCAACAGACAAATTTTTGCCTTGACCCTCAGTGTTCCTTGCTGAGGCTAGGGCCCTTACAGATGATTAATGTCAGGTGGATGGAAAGGGACAAGAAACTTAGGGTAACTCTGGGATTGTATAATCCCTCCCCCTTTCCTCTGATTTTTTAAAATAATTTTCTTTATGGTTTCTGAAAATCTGAAAAATTAACTCCTTTAAGTGAGTGCTTCTAGATTTATAAATTAGGGCATGATTTCACAAAGTACGGTTCAATGAATGCTGGCCCTGAGAGAAATCCCAGGGATATGGAACACATTGGTATGGTCAGGGTACATGGTAATAAATGGTCCTAAGGAATTCTGCTTTCTCTTCAATGAGCATTAACCCAGTGCCCACTGTGTACTAGGTGTTATTTAGAGTGGAGATATGGGAAAAAAATAACTGATTTTTATTTTTTATTTTAATTTAATTTTGATTTTAATTACTTTGATTACTTTCATTTTATTTACATTGGCCTAGCTCTCCATTCCCTTACCTATCTGTATATTGAACCCTTTTACTATATAACATATATTCACATCTCAAGGAGCAAAAATACACAGGTCATGGTCTTTAAATTGACAGACTTGCCTACATAGGAAGGGGTGTAAACAGCCGAGGCTTTTTGAGGCACAGAAAATGTCAATAGAGAAGCAAGTAAATTCTACAACCTTAATATCCTGCCTTTTCATGATAGAAGACATGTTCCCATGCCTCAGCCTGTCAGGAGTCAGGACCATAGAACTGGTGATTTCAAAAGCTGGGTCTCCATCGGACACTTGCTTTAAAAGCTCCAAGTTATTCTAGTCCTTGTGACAGCAAGACAAATGCTTGGAAAGGGGGACTGCCTCATCCAATTAGTTGTTTGTCCCCAAGTGGAAAGGAAACTTGTCCCAGAAATAGAACCAAAGCAAACAGTTACTTGCTGATTTAATTCTTTTTTAATTAGAAGAGAGTTCTGGTTGTATAAAGCACTGGGTTTCATGATGGCCCACGATACCTGTGCAGAGCGTTTGCCCTGATCCCACTCATCCTTTGCCTTCCACATCCCTCACAGATCACCATTTCCCCGTGTCCTTGCTCTACCCCTGAGCTTACACATGAGAGAATAGGTGCCTAATCTGTCTTGTAAGGCTGACTCTGTAAGCTGAGGGCTTTGTGGGCTTTTCCAGAGCCAAGAGTCCTGCACATTCTTGTTTGCCTCTCTGGTGGTTAATTTTGATTGTCAACTTGACTGGATTGAGAAGCACCTTGGAGTCTTTTTAAGCATAGTGTCATACCATCTTGCAACCAAGAACTATTTGACTTCTATGAATTCTTCTTAAAGTAGGATGTGTTTAGAGCTTCAAGTCCCCATTAAGATGGGTCTGAGATTCCTCCCTTAGTTGTGCTGGGAATAATTGAAACGCTCAGGGCTTCTTTGTCTGTAGATTGTGAGGCCTGACAGATTACTTCTGATCTGTTCTTCTCTGACAGTGGAATTGCCTGGGGATTCTGGGACTGACTAAACTTTACTATAGAGAAGAAGAGAGCCAGGTAATGCCATTGTTCTTCCTTTCCAGCTCCCTCTGTCTGTCCAGCCATATGATGATGTCACTAAACATGTGTCATGTGCTCTCTTTCCTTTTGACCTTTACATATACTGTTTTCAAGGCTTAGAATATCCCCTCCCATCTGGATTTATGTCCCACTGCCTTCTACTCAGTCTTCAGGTCTCAGACATTTTCTCTTCTTGACACAGTTCCATCTAGCACCCCCTCGCATTCACACATGCACGCACACGTGTGTACACATGCACATGGCAAAGGTTAGTGTCCCTGCCAGGAGCTGCTATAATATTCTCCTTATCTGGGTCTCCAACAGTTTCTGTCCCTTACCCACCACAGGCTATGAGGTCCACAGAGATAGGGTTGGCCTGACCTTGATCGTGTCTGATTCCTGCTCCTCCCAAAGCTCAGCACAGTGACCAACTGTCTTAGTCAGGGTTTCTATTCCTGCACAAACATCATGATCAAGAAGCAAGTTGGGGAGGAAAGGGTTTATTCAGCTTACACTTCCACATTGCTGTTCATCACTAAAGGAAGTCAGGACTGGAACTCAAGCAGATTTAATACAAAATATCCAGAGGACCTGAACATCTGGTTATTTTGAAACCTACAGTAGTTGCGCTGAAATGCAATTCCACCTTTGTCAATCACACAGATCCAGAATCATTTTGTGCTTATATAAAATATGACAGTTATTCATAGTAATAATTGTCAAGTTATAGATCATGCATATACATAGATTCTTTAATTTATTTGAATGTGATAATGATTATGTACATAGTATTTAATCATGCATGTGTAAAAGTATCTGTCTTAGTCAGGGTTTCTGTTCCTGCACAAACATCATGACCAAGAAGCAAGTTGGGGAGGAAAGGGTTTATTCAGCTTACACTTCCACATTGCTGTTCATCACTAAAGGAAGTCAGGACTGGAACTCAAGCAGGTCAGGAAGCAGAAGCTGATGCAGAGGCCATGGAGGGATGTTATTTACTGGCTTGCTTCCCCTGGCTTGTTCAGCTTGCTCTCTTATAGAACCCAAGACTACCAGCCCACAGAGGGTACCACCCACATTGGGCCCTCCCCCCTTGATCACCAATCGAGAATGTGCTTTATGACTGGATCTCATGAAGGCACTTCCTCAAGGGAGGCTCCCTTCTCTGTAATAACTCCAGCTTGTATCAAGTTGACACACAACCAGCCAGGACACTAACCAACCCAAATATCTTCTTGAACTGGTACACAATGAATGAAGAATGTACGCTGAGAGCTTTTTGGAAGGAGAAATGAAGAGAGGCCAGGCAAGGCTGACAAGAGCATGACTGGTGTTAGTGCATTTGTGTCAGTAGCCCCTTCATGCTACAATCATCTGTGCCCCTTAAAATAGCCTCTGTTCTAATAGTGAGCAAGTGATAAGCAAGCTCTGGACCAGTTGTAGAATCTAGGGGGAGCAGTGTTTCTAAATTACCCTATTTATTTTTTGTTTTAATTTAAACTTTTAGTTTTAATTGAAAATTAATATCTGTATATATTTGTGGGATACAATGTATATATTTAAGCTATATATACATTGTATATGGCATGCCAAGAGAATTAACATTATCCCCCAGTTCATATACTTATTTTTTTTTATAATCTATACATTAAACAATCTGTTCTTTTAGCAACTTTGAAATATATAATACATAATATATTACCATTGGTTAGGTCACCCCACTCTATAATAGATCTTGAAAATATTTTCTTCCTAACTGTACTTGTGGTCCTGGTCAACATTTCTCCACACTTGCCATGCCCCCACCTCTCCCCACACCCATCAGCTTCTGCAACTACCATTTCATAATAGAGTCTATGTGTAAGTTTGTCTTTCTGGTACCTGCCTTGTCACACCATAATGTCCTCTAGGTTCATCTTTAAAACTGAATAATATTCTAGCCTCTCTCTATTCCCCCCATCTCCATCTCTCTCTCCCTCTCTCTCTCTCTCTCTCTCTCTCTCTCTGTGTGTGTGTGGACACTGATGTTGTTTGCATGTCTTAAGTATTGAGAATAATGCTGCTCCGAGCATGGAAATATAGATGCTTGACTTCAATTCCTTGGGGTCTACAATTAACAGAGGGGTTGCTGGATCATATGGTAATTTCAACTTATTTTTGGGAGATATCCCACGCTGTTCTACATAACAGATATCAGAATTTATATTCCCATCAAAAATATAAAATGCTTCCCCTTCTCCACATCCTTTCCAACATTTGCTATTGTTCATCAATTTTCAATAGTTATTCTGACAGGCATAATGCAGTAGTATATTACTTAAATTTTACTGTATCTGTCTTTGGTGATTAGTGATTTCGAGCATGTTTTTCATATATGTATGTTGGATATTTATATACCTTTAAAAAATAAATGTCTAATAAGCTCTTCCTCCAATTTTAGGCAGTTGTTTTTTGGAACTGAGTAGGTCAAGTGCTGTATATCTTTTGGATACAAATTTATCATCAGTTGCATGACTTGAATGTATTTACCCCCATTACATACATAAACTGTCTCTTTACTGTGATGGTTGCTTCCTTTGCTGTGCAGAAGCACTTACAAATTTTAACATCTATTTACGTGTGTGTGTGTGTGTGTGTGTGTGTGTGTGTGTACACGCACATGCGCACGCGTGCACCATAGCACATGTGAGTGTTAAGAGGATTACTTGTAGCAACTGGTTCTCTTCCTTCACCATGTGGGGTTTGGGGAGGGATATGGACTCAGTTGCTCAGTGCTCTCCACACTGGGCCATCTCCCTGGGAAAGGCTTGCTAATGTAATGAACTCCCTTCACCTATTTTGATTTTATTGTCTTTACTTTGGGAGTCAAATTTATAAAATCAGCCGAGTCCCTCAAAAGTCAGAGCCTGAAAGGCTGAGCCCACCTAGAGGGAATCCTGTCTGGGAGGAGACATGAGTGCTGTCTCTGTTTCCTGTCTGTTTCTCCTCTGCCTAAAACATATAGTTGTGCCTTAGTCTGTGCATTTAATGCCACATTCATCATTCCATGGGGAGTTTTGGCTGAATTTATGGATTAAAATTAATTTTACTTTACTCATTTTTATCTTTCTAAAATTTAGCTAGTATTATTCACTTTATATTCTTTTAATTTTCTTGTGTTTATTATACTTTTTTTCTCTACTATTTATTGAAGGCAAAACAATATATCATTGTGTATGTGTATCATGTTTTCGCCATTAATTTTTAACCCATTTGATCTTTTTTATTTGCTAGTTTCTGGGGTTTTTTTTTGTCTTTTTGTTTTTTTGTTTTTTGTTTTTGTTTTTTTTAAAAACTACATCTAGCAGGAAGATATTGCTAGTCAAAGTTTGTGCTTATTGGGATATGAAATTAAATGTACACATGTGTTTTTTAGTTATTTAAAATGTATCTATAGCTGCTGCTTCTCCTCCTCCTCCTCCTCCTCCTCCTCCTCCTCCTCCTCCTCCTCCTCCTCCTCCTCTTCTTCTTCTTCTTCTTCTTCTTAGCATTTAGATGTATTCTTTCAGTCCATTTTCTGGCATTTGCTCCTGAGCTAGAGATGGAGAGTCACCACTGAAGCCGCTGAAAGGGCAGACACTGAGACAGCAATCGGCTGTCTGAGGGCTTTGCTGGCTCTCCCCAAGCTGAGAGGCCTGCACATTCTTTTATTTTTTTTGCCTCTCTGGTGCTTCATTTTGATTGTCAACTTCACTGGATTGAGAAGCGCCTAGGAGATTAGGAAAGCACATTTCTGAGCGTGTCTGTAAGCACGTTTTCAGAGATGGTGAAGGGAGAAGACCAGCTCTGAGTGTGGGCAGTACTGTCCCATCTGCTATCCTGGACTGGGCTGGAATTGGAAAAGAGGTGGAAGTACGCACGCGCAGTATGCACGCACGCACGCACGCACGCACGCACTCACGGCAGACATTTTCTCAATGTCCTCTGGCTTCTGTGATGTGTGCTGCCTTCAACACCATGATGGATCTAAATATCTGAAAACATGAGCCCAAATAACCAATTCTCTGTCAGATGTTCTGTTCCAGGGTTGGAAAATCTAACACAACCTTTTCCCCCATATTCAAGGATGTCTTTCTTGCTGTTGTTCCAGATCTCAGTGGTCCCTATAGCCCAGGAAAAGAGTTACTCAAATACATTTTTATCTAGTCAGATGATGGGGAAATTCGCAAGACAAGCTATATAGGTTAGAAGATATTAAGACAGGCTTTAAATTGTGCCCATAGGAATTGCTGAAAAATGCCATCATCTCCTTCCAGAACAATTGGGCTTTTCTGAAATACAAACACAGTCTCACTGTGGAGAAAGAACTTCACTGGGAGTTGGAGGTGGGTGAGGGCTGGCAACTTAGCCCCCCACTATCAACCTGAGAGAGCATCCAGTTTATTTTGACGACGCCTGCTAACTATTGTCAGAGGGAATCTTAGCAGAGAGGCAAGGCTGGGGATTCTGTTTTGTTTACATACTTGCAAAAATTAACCTAACATCGATTTACTCTTGTTTCTGGTTGTGACTTTAAAAGGGTGGTTTTCACATGCTCTGAGAATTATCAGTTCTTGTCATGTGTTGGGTGCAACCACTGACACCTAGAGATCACTCAATGCCAATATGATCACAAAGAGAGGGGAGATGTTCTGCCAAGGTGTGTCTCTTCTTGTTATGTGAGATGTATTTCCTCCATCTACTAACAGTATACTAAATAGACATTAGGATCTCAATCCACAGAAGCCTATTTTAGCCCACATTATTGCAGATTATAGTTAATATTAAGAGGGAAATAGGCTTTTAGTGTGACTAAATCGTGCAATTTGGAGTTTTCACTGGGCAAAGCAGGATGCATTGTAGAGGAAAAGGGGAAGAGAAGATAGATCAAATATTCCTTTCCTCAGGGAGCTCTTGGGCAGAGAGAGGCTCTGCACAAGTCAGCTGCACGTTATAGCCAGGAAGTCAAGAAGCTGCTGCAGGGACTGACAAGATGGCTCAGTGGGTAAAGGCATTTGCTGCCAAGCCTGTTGATTCCTGGGACCCACATGGTGGAAGGAGAGAGCTGACTCCTATATGCTGTTACCTGACCTCTACAAGTGCTCCATGGCAGGCAGGCACCATTCCCACCCTACCAAATAAATTTTGTTTTATTATCTAAGTTTTAAAATAAAACATCTCGTCTAACAATGTTCTCTATATTATTTCTCCTCCCCCAACTCCTCCCAGATCCTCTCTACCCCCATACCTACCCAACTTCATGGTTTTTTTCCTCACTCAAAAACAAACCAAAAATAAAAAAAATCAAAAGAAACAAAAAATGAGCAAGACAAAAGGTACCCAAATAAATAAAAATTAAAAAACCCATTTTAAAAAGAGAAGCTGCTGCAGAGGATGTGAGGAGGGTGTTGGGGCTCAGTACAGAGTGGGTCTTTCTGAGTGCTTCCTACAGTCTAGCCATTTGTGTAGCAGTTGACTTCCCACACTTTGAATGTTGGATTATAGGCAGATGAGTTTCAATGTCCAATTTCCTTCCTATGGTCTTGTCTCAGACTGAAGACCAATGTATAGTTGCCCATTTCTATGAAAAATAAGAAGTGATGGATTGCAAGAATTTATCTTTGCATGTAGCTTTCAGACTTGGTAGATGTGTCAAAGAGCACATGAGATGTTAAGCCACGTGTGCCGTGTTTAATACGAGTCCACTCTGTAACTTTAACTGAAGCATGCAAAGCCTTACATTGTTTCCAAGGATACTAAGGTTGGTGAGCTCTAACCTGGAGTCAGAAGGAGGAATGAGGGAAAAGAAAAAAACTCCTAACTGGAGCCAGGCCCAGGGCCTACTCACCAAAGGCTAGAGACCCAGTTGATGCCTGTCTTGTGAGCATCATGCTCAGATAGTGAATTCCTAGTTCAAAAAGCTGACTCCCAAGTGCTCTAAATTGAGAATGTTTCTAGTGCTGACATAGCATTCAAAAAACTTTAAATTTTGTGGCACTTTGCATTTACACTTTTGGGGTTAGGGATGCTCCCCTAGTAAAGTCTTAGCAGTTATCCCCAAATCTAGTAACGCCAAAATCAAAAATACTTGTGCTCCCCAGACTCCTGGGTCAAGGGAGCCCAACCTGGGTTGGAACCTGTGGAATGAGACCCTGTGAAAGGCCAATTGCAGCTCAGTGGTGCTTGCTATGGTTTAGATTTGAAATGCTTCCCCACCCCACATTTCTTTCCCCTAAAACCCTACAGGTGAAAGGTTTGTTTACCCAACTTGGTGCTATTCAGAGATGCTGGGAACTTGAAGAGATAGTGTGCTTAGAGTGAGGTCTTCTAGTGACTGGGGGTATGCCACTGGAGGGCTCTTGTGACCCAGCCTCTTCCTCTCACTCTCGTTCATCCCAGACATGCGGGGAGACTTTTTACTGTGCTGTCTGGTTCCTGTCATAATGGGCACCTTGACCAAAGCAATGGGTGCACCCACCTTGGACTGAAACCACCAAAACTTTGATTCCTAATGAACCTTTCCCCTTTATAAACTGAATGTAATCTTAGGCCAGTAGTCAGAGTAACAGAAAACCAACAGACACAGTATTTGCATGCTTTTATATCAAGCCAAGAAGAGGCTGACTGGAGTTCAAGTCTTCACTGAGATTTTTGGTGTGCTTCAAACATTTGTGCATGTTTCCACCCTCTGTCTAGCATTTTGTTTTGTTTTAGTTAGGAACTGAAACACAGAAAAGTCCTGGCTAGAGTTAGTTGAATTCCTAAAGTATCTGTTCATCTCTAAGTTGAGAACACACACACACACACACACACACACACACACACACACATACACACACACGAAATATAAAGTGTATGGGGGAAGTACTTCAAGAAGAATGCTTTGGAATTTGAGAAATTACCATCAGTTAGGTCTATTTGTTTGTTATTTTTCTTGTTGGACATTGTGCTTTGAAGATTGGACTTGCTATACTCTAGTTTTGAGAAGCAGTGTTTTGAAGAACATCTTAACTTTCTCCACCCTGCATCTTCAAACCACATGCGTGAAGAGAAGGCTTAGCAGCCATATGAGCAGTTAACACATTTCTGCTCCCTCTGTGAGCAGACAGCTTTTCCATAGTAAGTTTTCATTTCTGTGGGCATGTGGTAAAACATCAATAATACTTTATATATAGTCAGCAATAAGGAATTGCATGGTGAATTATGGAACTGCCAAAGTGGTATATTACACAGTTATTAACTGGTGATTGGGAATATTACACAGAAAGAGGGAAATGCTCAGGGATTATTTAAGGGAGAAAAGAAACAAGCAGGCTGCTGTAATCATTACGATGTGTGTGCATGTGGGCAAGGTCTGGAAGATGAGGTGGCAGATTAGAAGCAAAGCAGTTCTGTTAAGACACTGAGAATCTGAGTCCTCAAAACTTGTTTCCTTTTTCCCAGCAGGGTCTCATGCAAACCAGGCTGTTCTCCAGTTCACTATCTAGCTGAAGATTGAGGATGACTTTGAATTCCTGATGCTCCTACCTCTGCCCCTTTCCCACGTGCTGAAATTACAGGACCATGACTACCATGCCCAGAAAAAATACTTTTCTTTATGATAAAAATATGGTAAAGATAGTGAATTCACCAAGTAGTTAATGCCATGGGCACAGAAGGGTGTCACTAATAAGTAGAGATTAGAATTTGCAGAAGAGAAATGCCATGAAAAGAACTCAGTCTCCTTTCCTGTTTGACAACTCAGTGAACGTTAAGATCCATAGTACTGAAAACATTTCGGAGGAGTTGATAAGCAGAATTGGAGGAGATCCTGAACCTCACTGTATCTGGACCCCTCCCCCAAGATGATTGCAATAGAGAGTAAATGTTGAAACAGTTGTCTAATGTGTTCCAGCTTGGGTGTCTTGGCTGAATTCACATTTAGGAATCAAGAAATAGGCAGATGGGAAAAGAACCTGGGGTCCTAATGAGTAGGAATACAGAGCAAGAGAAACTGAATAGAGAAATTTCCAAAGTAAAATGCCTATTTAACATCATAGAAAATGAGTATCTGGATGAATAGCAAAAAAGGGAAAACCAGTGCCTGTTTCATTTGATATCAGTTTGGGAGTTTTTAAAGGCTGCCAGGAACAATCCCTTTGCTTCTTGTGTTAATACTGGTAATTTCCTAAGGCTGTTGGCTATGTCCCCTTTCTTTTGCCTCTATTAAAAACAAACAAACAAACAAACAAACAAACACAAAAACCAGGCTTACCCTGAATAATACTCACACAGTTGATTAGGGCATCAGGCTGCCTTGCTGAGTGGGGGGGGGAGGGTGGCTCAGTGGAAGAAGCTAACAAAAATCCACACAAGACACAACTACACATTTTATTCTTTGGGTAAAGAAGGTTAAATCTCTCAGCCCAACAGTTGCAAATCATTCTTTTAGCACAAAAAAGTATACCCAAGAGTGTGTATTTAGATAGCTTCAGTATTTTAAATGGTAAATGGAAGAAACTTTTTCCTGAAATACAACTTGAAAATGTGATTAAAAATAGCTTATATCTCCAAATCAGTACTTGACCCGTGATTTGGAAATGGGACCCATGATTTTCATACATTATATGAAAAATTATAAACTGTTTCCAGAAGGTAACTTTTCCAAATTCCAAACCTTAGCCAACACTCCAGTCCTCTTCTTTCAGACCCAGGTAAGAACTGCTGAATCCAAACAACCTTTGTCTATCTCCTCATGTCTAAGATTGCTTACAGTGGCAAACACACCAGGAAACTTTAATTCCTGCATTTCCAATAATCTTTTTTATATAAATATTATTTTCTGTTTTCAAAACAGATGTGGTGATTTTAGGAAACTATACCTCACCACCTCAGGTCTAAAGTCAGTTACATACAGTACAAAGCTGTCTGCTAGATTTCTTTGGGCTACACCAAAATTTACATTTTTTTCTCAAAACAAATTTTAGTTTCAATAAGTTTCAGTTTATGCCCAGGAATGCATCGGTGTCTAATAAATAATACGTAGTGCTGAAATGCACCTGCTTTCAGAGTGTGCTGCAGTTTAATCCATGTTGCATGATTTTGATCATGGGTTGTATAACGTGGGCATGCATTTTGCTGTAGCTTATTTCCTGCAACATACAGTTTCTGTGATGTTAGTACTTCAGACTATCCCACCCGGGACTGAGTGATGGAAACGGTTCAGTGTGCAAACCAGTCCATCCCCATTCCTCTTCCATGGACTAGAAAACTGAGATGTTGGAAGATGAATTTTGTCCAAAATCACATACCTCATTTTCTGACATGGAGGCCTGACTAGAATGACACCCTTTTGATCCTAAGCATCATTCAAGAATTATGATTTTTAAGAGCATAATCTTTAAGAGAGGATAATTGCTGCACTTAAGAATCACAGGGTTGGACTTAAAATACACAAAGATAAGCCCCCATTTCTTTTGTCCTCGATTCATCTTTTGGGAGAAAGTAACTAAAACTACTTGGTACAACAATTAGAATTTAAAATTCACTGAAGGGCATAAAATAATCCTAATTCTCAAGCCTAAATCTATCACCATTCCTATACATATATATATAGAATTCAGCTATTCTACAAGATGGATAAAATGGCATTTCAGCTGATTATTCTTTTTATCTGTTGCAATTCAGCAAGACAAATAGGAAACACATTTTAGGATAGCATGATGATGTTTCTTCCCTCAGCCACAAAAAGTGGGAAATAATGAGATTTTTACCATGTAAATTTCTCTGACCCAGTGAATTTAATAAAATAAGGGCTTCAGTTAAATCTTATAAATTAACTCTTGTTTCATTGCATTCTCGATCATGGTTGGGGGGAGGGGTGATGTTGAACAAATGTACAAATGACAGCATTTCCAAAGGCTTAACCATTGCATCTCATATAAATTGTTCATAATGCTCAGGACTAATGGATTGACTAAAAGGGATGTAGTAATTCCTAGTGCATGCCTCCCAGAAATGTTGAAAGTATTTTGTAAAATTTGTTTTACAAACTGATAAAAAGAAATCCTAATCTATGAAAATGTTACATCGAGTCATTTTGCACCTGGTAAGGAAATACATTAGTGTTAATAAGTATTTTAAAAACTTCAGATAAAGTCCCAGCAACTCAACTCAAATGGAGACTTTAAGAAGTGACAAACCACCTCAAATATTAACGTTTCACATAACACAATCAACTCTTTATTTGAAACCATGATCTCGGCAGAGGTCAATTTTTAACTCCCCTCACTCCGAAAAGCCATCCCGAAGGCAAATCTATTCTACCTTGATTTTTATGTCTTTCAGCAAATACCATGTATGAAAAGCTATCATCAGGCAAAAACCAACCAAAAAAAACATATAAAGAAGCATACAATTTTCCTTCATGTTCTACAGACACAGAGCAGCCAGTTTCTGTGAATAGCCCCTGCCTCATTTGATACCTGGCAGCTGAATCTCCCTAGACTCATCTGACGGCCAGCACTTTTTGGGCCGTTTTACAAAGCATTCAACATGGTTTAATTTGTTCAGAAGCAAACGGAACTTTCTTTCCTGCCTCTTCCCACTATCATTAATTCTCATACTTCCCTGGAATATGCCCCCAACATGCCTATTTACATGAGTATCAATCAGGCACCAGAGGTCTGCGCCCCCATCACATACCATGCCAGTTTCTAACAGTGTGAAGGCTGTTGGAGCAAAGATTCTCTTCCCTTGGAAGCTGAGTATAGCAATGTGTCTGTCAACCTGGGACCCTTGTTTGAACAGGTCAGACTATTGTCTCGTGGTCCCACCTGCCTTGGCTCTGGTTGATGTAGCAACAGTATCTGTCGTAGGGGCTGTTTTGCTTGTAGGAGCAAACGATGATACTGTCCTGGGGCACAAAGAAGATGCTGTCCTCGGGCTCAGGGCGGTCAGACCTGTCCCAGGCTGAGCACTTGGCATCCAAGGCACTGTAGGCGAGGGAACTGGCTGAGGGACAGTAGCCATCCAAATATCTGGATGTCTCCTCCTGCCGCCCACTCTGGACTAGACTTTGGCATTCACCTTCCTCTGTGGGAGTGGGGGTAGTAATGGAGCTGGCCATAGGCACCTCACCTGGTCCCTGGGGGAGCTGCTTGCCTCTGAGGCCTGTCTTCTTAGCCAGTTCATCCGAGCTCCCCTTGCCTGATTCCAGGTCTGATGGGGTCCTCAAGAGTTCCACCACTTCCTTGTCCTTGGGCTTCCTGAAGCAGGGCAACTTGCGGACCCAGAGTAGCTCGTTCTCTGGCCACTTGGTGCAGCCTTCGGTTTTCCTGGCCAGAGCAATGGCTGCGATGCCTGGTAGGCAGATGGCTGGCCCGATGGCCAACAGAGGGATGTTCCCCAGAGTTTCCCCCTTCATGCCAGAGACAGTGAACATGAAACCAAAGACCAGAAAAACACTGACCAGGGCCACCACTAGCCCAGTCCTCGGATTTATGTCATCAGGCCTCATCTTTCACTCCATCCAGGTTTGGGGCTGCCTGGTAGCCAGGGAATACCCCTTTTCTTTTTCTGTGGGAGGTGAAACCACTGGAGTTAAAAAAAAATCCAATCCAACTTCCTACTCACCAACTCTTTCTTGCTATCTCTGACTCCTTCTCTAATCTATCTCTCTCTCTCTCTCTCTCTCTCTCTCTCTCTCTTTCTCTCTGCTTCTCCCTCCCTATCTCTCCTTCCCTCTCCTCCCTTCCCTCCCTCTCTCTTTTCTCCCCTCATCACTATTGCATCCCTGTCTATCTCACACCAACATGTGCCAAGTACGGTCACCGAGTTACCTGAAGGCTCCAGCCACCTCTCCAGTGTCTCCAGAACGCTTCGTATGGGCTGTCCCTCGGTTCTCTCCTTCAATTCCCAGAGCCAAGCCTGGTTTTCCCCACCGACACTGCACAGGAGGGGGCGGGGAGGGGAGGAGGGAGGTGGGATAGGGGAGGAGGGTCTTTCCCAGCCGCTGCGAGTAGGTCGCCAGAGCTCTGGAAGCCGAGCCTGGGAGCAGCGGATCGGAGTGGGCGCGCGGCGCTGCCGGCAGGGAGGGAGGACTCCGTCCCGGCTGGAGGAAAGCGCGCGAGCCTGGCCGCCTTACATCACTTGCGCCGCGCTGGGAACAGAGATGGACGCGCGGGGGCGCGAGGGGGTCAGAGCCCAGCGGCCGCGGGAAGCTGGGGGCTCTCGTCGCGGTGCAACGGGCGGGTGGCTTGGACCCGTGTCCGTGCTGCTGCCGTAAGCCGGAGCCCAGAGAGCCTTGCCCACGGGGCAGCTGGTGCACCGTCCTAGTCTGGGTTCCAAATTCAGGGTCTAAGGGCCCTGGGGACAGCGTGAGATAATGCTGGAGATTGGCTCTCTTGGTCAGTTCCACATTTCATGAGCAAATGCCCCTGCCCCGACAGAAGCCCCCGGAACTGTCATTGCCTCTCTCCCTAACAGCTCCACCAAGCGCAAGATAACCCTTGAAGAAGCTGGGTCACAGGCTGCTTCTGCCTGACCTGAGCGTCCTGCGAGAGCACTCAGGCTGTAGGAGCATGAAGGGCAGGTTCCGGGTCCTGCCTGTGCCTAGAAGTCACCTGAGTCTCTTCCGCTGGACTCCCGTTTTTGCGCTTGGCAGAAAGTAGCCTTGGAAACTCAGTCCCACAGTCGTGGTTCAAACCACGCCAACTGGAGTAAGAAAGAAAGGCTCCTGGTTTTGATCATCATTAAGGTTCGCCCAGGTAACCCGCAGGACAGACTTTGGGGAGTCAGGCCCAACCTGCGACAGGAGACAAGACTCTCTGCCAGCTAGCTGACAGCCCAGCTCTAGTCTCAGTCCAGGGTCCACCAGTGGAAGTGTATAGGGTTCTCTTGTCCCAAGGGATGACTGGATGTGGCTGTGAGGAAGAGAATTAGGAAGGCACAAGGTACATTCTTTCATGCCAAGTCTCTGACTTGGGGGAAAGAATTTGACATCCAAGCCTTCTCCACCTAAGCTGGCCCTGTGTACCAGAATGAGTGACATCACCTTTCTGAGAATCAGTCGTCAGAAGACTACTAACACCAGATGTCTGAGCAAATGCTGTGACTATTACAGAAATGTAAATTCTTAGCACAAGGCTTTGGTGTGTGGTTCCTGTTTAAAATACACATAAAGGCATGCTCTTTTCTTCTCCTACTGTATGATCGTAGTGCTCTCAACATGTAAGACAAGATCCAAATCATCAGAGACCTGTCCGTGCAGATGAGTGCAGTGGCTTTGTACACTAAGCAGCGAAGAACACTCAGAGGGTTTTAGGAGGAGATTAAGTGTTCACATTTTTTGCAGATGGTGCCAGCAGGTTAGAGGGTGTAGTCGCTGCCTGGAGACTTGCTCATAAAGCAAGGCAAGACAGGATGTGGCCCCAAGAGTGACAAGCTGAGAGAGGTGTTAGGAAGAAAGCGGGTCTGAAGGAAGATTAAGGATGGGTCGGACTACCTTGGCTTGAGGCGTAGAGGTGGATCCCCTGGTTTCTCACTTCAACCTGGGTCATCAGAGGGCAGGCTTCTTCTCTTTTTTATTCTGCTGTTTATCGTGTTTGCCTTTTATATTCAAACTTATTAGATAGCTGGCTGCACTTCTGGGCACATAACTTAAGAATGAAGAAAGGAGAAAAGGCTGAGGGTTAAAGTGAGGTGCCCGGTGCGTGGCTATTTGGCTCAAGAAAAGGGAAGGTTTATTTGTTTGTTTGTTTGTTTGTTTGTTTTTCCGTCTTCACTCATTAAACATCTGCTTTGTTGGACAGATGTGTCTGGACTACAGAGGAGCCTGGGAACCCAAGTCTGCCAGTCTGTTTCCCAGACTCACTGCTGCTCTGGAAGTTGGTTTTGTTAAAGAAAAGGGAAGCAACCAGTTCCAATTACTGAACACGTTTCTCTGTTTCTTTCCCAACCCCCCTTTCTCATCCTTTACTGATACCCACTGTCTTTCTTGACACCCATTTGAAGGCGATTTCCTGGATTCCCCTTTGTTCATAGGCTGCATTTTGTTCTGCGGTTGGCACTCTCTCCCTGAGCTCTTCTGCCTTATCCTTCATCCACGGTAGTTGCAAATAGCCTGGAAAGCCGATGGCTCCTAAGCCTCTTTCGTTTGTTCTGTTCCTTCAGCTCCAGGGCCATAGTATTCAACTGTGTGCTTGATATTGCCTTTTGGATCATCTGCAGACACCTCATGCTCACATGTCACAGGCTGACATTACCTGTCCTCCAAGCTGCTCTTTCTCAGTGAGCTCTATTCATCTCATACACCAACAACCTATTTGGGACTCTGAACAAGTTATTTTTCTTTACTCTGAAGAATTTTTTTTCTCCTTTTTATGTATTCTTCTCTCATATATTATATACTGACTGTAGTTTCCCTCCTTCCCCTCCCTACAATCTCTCCCTCCCTCAGATCTACCCCCCACCTCCCCTCAGAAAACAGCAGGCCTCCCAGGGACATTAAACCAAATACAGTATAACAAGCTACAGTAAGATTAGACACACACTCTCACATCAATGCTGGTGGAGGCTACCTAGTAGAAGGAAAACAGTCTCAAATACAGACAAAAGATTCAAAGACAGCCCCTTCACTCCCACTGTTAGGAATAGCACAAGAAAACCAAGCTATACAACCATATATACAGAGGACCTAGGTCAGACCCATGCAGAATTCCTGATCTCTTCCAGCCCATCTGAGTCCCAGTCAGTTGATTCTGTGGAGTACGTTCTTATGGTGTCTTTGACCCCTCTGGCTCCTCCAATCCTTCCTCCCCCTCTTCCACAGGACTCCCAGAGCTCTGCCTACCATTTGACTGTGGGTCTCTGCATCTGTTCTCATCAGTTGCTGGACGAAATCTCTCTGATGACAATTATGCTAGGCTTCAGTCCCAGCACATCCTGCAGGCATGACAAACTGTTGGTGGGAGTTTTATGACTAGGCTGGTGGCTGTACAGGTTTGCATTCCTACTAGCAACAAGGGAGTGTTCCACTTGAGGCCTTCCCTGATTACAGAGGATGGTTCAGGCTCTGCATCCCCCATTAATTTGGAGTCTTCTCTCTTCAATCACCCTCATAGATTCCATGGGGTTTCCGTTGCACCGGGTTTCTACCTCGCCCTGAAATGGTCCCCAATTCCATTCCTCTCTCCCTCCATCCCCCACCTGATCCTTCCTGTTTCCATCCCCACCCCCCACCCCCATTTTACCCTTGAAATCTATTCTGTTTCCCCTTCCCGTGGAGATTCCCCCACTTAAGCCCTCCACATTACGTAGCCTTTCTGGGTCTGTGGACTGTTGCATGGTTATCCTTTACAGCTCATATCCACTTATAAGTGAGCACATACCAGGTTTGTCTTTCTTGGTTGGGGTTATGTCATGCAGGATGATGCTTTTGAGTTCCAACCATTTGCCAGCAAATTTCATGGAGTAATTTTTTTAAACAGCTGAGCAATACTCCATTGTGTAAATGAATCACATTATTTTTTTCTATTCATTCTTTGGTTGAGGGACGTCTGGATTGTTTTCTGTTTATGGCTGTTGGGAATAAAACTTCTATGAACACAGTTGAGCGAAGGTCTTTGTGGTAGGATGGAGCATCCTTCGGGCATATGCCCAGAAGAGATATGGCTGGGTCTTGGGGTAGATCAGTTCCAAATTTTATGAAAAACTGTACTCTCGTCAGCAGTGAGGGAGTGTTCTCCTTGCTACACATCCTCCCAGAATTAGCTGTCACTTGTGATTTTGATCTTAGCTATTCTGACAGGTATAGCATGGAATCTCAAAGTTGTTTTGAGTTGCATTTCCCTGATGGCTGTGGATGCTGGACATTTTTAAAATGTGCTTCTCGGCCATAAGAGATGCCTCTGTTGAGAATTCTCTGTTTAGATCTGCACCCCATTTTATAATTGGATTATTTACTCTGTTAACGTCTAGTTTTTTGAGTTCTTTATATATTTTTGATAATAGCTCTCTGTCAGATGTGGAGTTGGTGAAGATCTCTTCCCATTCTGTAGGCTGCCATTTTTTCCTATTGATGGTGCCATTTGTCTTACAGAAGATTTTCAGTTTCATGAGGTCTTTTATAAATTGTTGGTCTTAGTGCCTGTGCTTTTGGTGTTCTGTTCAGGACGTTATCTCCTGCGCCAATGTGTTCAAGGCTATTTCTAATTTTCTCTTCTATAAGATTCAGTGTTTCTAGCTTTATGTTGAGGTCTTTGATCCACTTGGACTTGAGTTTTGGGAAGTGTGATAAATATGGATCTATTTGTATTCATGTACAAGCCAAGATCTAGTTAGACTAGCACCATTTGTTGAAAATGCTTTCTTTTTTCCAATGTATAGATCTGGCTTCTTTATTAAAATCAGATGTCCATAGGCATGTGGATTTGTGTCTTGGTCTTCAATTCAATTCCATTGATCAACTTGTCTGTTTCTACACAAATACCATGCAGTTTTAATCACAAGGGCTCTGTAGTACAGCTTGAAATTGGGAATGGTGCTACCTCCAGATGTTCTTTTATTGTATAGAATCGTTTTGGCTATCCTGTTTTTTATTCTTTTTTCATATAAAGTTGAATGTTATTCAAGATCTGTAAAGAATCATGTTTTCAAGTATTTTCATGGGAATTGCATTGAACCTGTAGATTACTTTTGGTAAGATGGACATTTTTATTATGTTGATCCTACCAATCCATGAACATGGGAGATTTTTCTGTCTTCTGATATCTTCTTCAATTTCCTTCTTCAAAGACTTTAAGTTCTTGTTATACAGGTCTTTCACATGCTTAGTTACAGTTACCTGAAGATATTTTATATTATTTGTGGCTATTGTGAATGGTGTTTCCCTGATTTCTTTCTCAATTTGTTTATCATTTGTATACAGAAAGGCTATTGCTTTCTTTTAAAGTAAATCTTGTTTACAGTGACTTTGCTGTAGGTGTCCCTCATCAGCTGCATGAATTCCCTGGTAGGATTTTTTGGGTTGCTTATTCTATCTGAGAATGGCGATACTTTGACTTCTTCCTTTCCAGTTTGAATCCCTTGCATCTCCCTTATCTGTCTTACTGCTCTAGCTAGAACTTCAAGTACTATATTGAATAAATGTGGAGAGAGCAGACCACCTTGTCTTGTTCCTGATTTTAGTGAGACTGCTTTGTGTTTCTCTCCACTTAATTTTGATTAATTTGGTTATTGGCTTGTTGTAAATTGTGTTTATTATGTTTAGGTATGTGGCTTGTATCCCTGATCTCTTTAAGACTTTTATCATGAAGGACTGTTGGATTTCTGTCAAAGGCTTTTTCAGCATCTAATGAGATTTAATTTTATGTGCATTAGTGTTTTTGCCTACATTTATATCTGTGTGAAGGTGTCCGATCCCCTTGGACAAGAGTTGCAGACATTTGTGATCTGACATGTAAGTACTGGGATTTGAGCCTGGTTCCTCTGGAAGAATAGCCAGTGCTCTTTAGCCACTGTGCCAGCTCTCCAGTCTCTCCTCTTTATGAAGTTACTTAATGCTATGAACTTTCCTCTCAGCACAGCTTTCATTGTGTCCCATAAGTTTGGGTGTGTTGTGCATTAATTTTCATTGAATTTTGGAAAGTCTTTAATTTCCTTCTTTATTTCTGTCTTTACCAGTAGTCATTCAGCATAGAGTTGTTCATTTTCCCTGAGTTTGTAGGTTTTCTGTTATATCTGTCATTGTTGAAATCCAGCTTTAGCCTGGATATGGTCTGATAAGATACAGGGAGTTATTTTAATTTTCTTGTATCTGTTGAGACTTACTTTGTGTCTGAGTATGTGTTCACTTCTGGAGAGTGTTCCATGAGGTTCTAAGAAGAAGGTATGTTCTTTTGTGTTTGGGTGAAATGTTCTGTAGGTATCTGTTAGGTTCATTTGGTTCATAACATCTGTTAGCTCCATTATTTCTTTCTTTATTTTTTTTCTAGATAATCTGTCCATTGGTAAGATTCAGTATTGAAGTCACATTATTAATGAATGAAGGTCTGTATGTCATTTAGGCTTTGGTGATGTTTTTTTTTTTTTTACAAATGTGGGTGTCCTTGAATTTGGGGCATAAATGTTGAGAATTGAAATGTGTGTGTGTGTGTGTGTGTGTTTTCCTTTGAGAAGTGTGAGATGTTTTACTCCATCTTTTTTGATTGTTTGACTTGAAGTCTATTTTGTTAGATATTAGAATAACAGCTTGTTTCTTGGGGCCATTTACAACACTTTTTCCAACCTTTTACTCTTAGGTAATATCTATTTTTGATGTCGAGGTGTGTTTCTTGTATGCAGCAAAAGAATGGATCCTGCTTTTTGCATCTATTCTCTTAGTCTGTGTCTTCTTATTTGGGGAATTGAGTCCATCGATATTAAGAACTGTCAGTGACCAAAGATTGTTAATTCCTGTTATTTTTATGTAGTTTTTGTTGTTGGTAGTATGTGTTTATAGGTGTATGTGAGAGAGACTAGATGGTGTGTGTGTGTGTGTGTGTGTGTGTGTGTGTTTTCCTTCTTTTGGTTTTGCTGGCATAAGATTATTGCCTGTTTTAGCAGGTGTAGTTAATCATTTTGGGTTGGAGTTTTCCTTTTAGTACCTTCTGTAAGGCTGAATTTGTGGGTAGATATTGTTTAAATTTAACTTTATTATGGAATATCTTGGTTTTTTTCATCTATGATGATTGAAAGTTTTGCTGAGTATAGTAGTCTTGGCTGATATCTGTGGTCTTTTAGAGTCTGTAACACAGTTGTACAAGTCCTTCTGGATTTTAGAGTCTCCAATGAGAAGTCAGGTGTAATTCTAATATATCTGCTTTTATATGTTATATGGCCTTTCCCATTGCAGCTTTTAATATTCTTTCTTTATTCTGTTTTTTTTTTTTTTTTTTTTTAGTGTTTTGATTATTATGTGACAAGGAGACTTTCATTTCTGGTCCAATCTATCTGGTGTTCTCTAAGCTTCTTGTGCCTTTAGAGGAATGTGCTGTGAATGTATGTGGGAAGGTGGGAATGAGGTGGGGAAGGGGCTCCCAGGGTTTCAGCTGTTGCTGTTCCAACCTACTGATATCTCTGGGAAGTGGGGGTGGAAGTCTCTGTCTAGTGACTCCCATGGACCTCAGCCTGTTCCTGCATTCTGCTTAAACTTCTGTTCCAATGTGTCTGGGCAGAGTCCTTTTAGGGTTGTTTCTCCTATGTTTGGTGGTGAACTTGGTTCAGGTGAGTGCTGACTACTAGACATGTGTAGTGATTCCCACCTGTATCCCTTCAGAAATCTCATTTTAAATAAATTTATTTACAGGGCTGAAGAGATAGCTCTGCTGGCAAAGTGTCTGTTTTACAGACATGGTGACCTCAGTTTAGATGCCTAGCATCTACTTAAAAGCTGGGTGTGGTGGCCTGTTCTCAAGACCATTACGGGGGGTTGGGAGGGGGTTGGGGAATGCTTGAAGCCTATTGGCTAGCTGGCTTATCTGAATGAATGAGCACCAGGTTTAGTGAGAAACCCTGTCTCAAACAATAAGATAGATTGCAAAGAGGGAGACACACAACTTTTATCTCTAACATTCACCCCCAGGTGGCATGCATATGTGCACATTCCACATACATGTACATATGCTACACTGATACACAGACATACAGACAGGTATGCTGGTTAGGTTTTTATCAACTTGGCCAAGCTAGAGTCATCTGGGAAGAGGAAACCTCAATGAAAGTGCCCTCCTCAGGTTGCTGGTAGGAAAATGAAGTGGAAATTTTTGGTTTCTTTGGAGACTCAGTTGTGTCCTGTGATGTTGTTCTGGAAACTGTCTTATGAGATGATGTTTTGCTGAAGCAAACACTTGATGTTTTCCTGGAAGCTGCCTGGGAAAAGGGCATGTGATGTTTTGCTGGAGTGGATGCTTGAGTGGACTGTGATATTTGGAAAGGGTGTAGTATAGCCCGACAGACCGTGGATGATGCTTTGGCATTGGTTCACCCTGCCTTCTTTGCTGGTCATTGCTTGTTATAACTTTATAGAGAGAAATGCACCAAATATCTTTTTGTGATATTCTGGTGGCTTCTTGCCACTTCCTCAGACTCAGACCAATTGGCAGAGCTTCCCAGTTTCTTCTGGATTGAACTGTCATTGCTGATTCATAAATGATGTTTGAGAATAGATTGAGCTAGCACTGCTGATTTATGTGACCTGAACTGCTGATTTTCTGACAATGAAGATTGGAATCACAACAAATAACTGCATCTAAACAAGTCCATATTTTGCCCTTTAACCCATTAACCTTCCTTTTCACTACCTCTGGTGAGTAATGGGCTAGAAAGGAGGTTAAAGTGTCTAAGAACCCTTATTAAAGTAGGTTTTGAAACATTTAAGCCTACAAGACTGTTGTGATATTTTTTCTCGATGAGTGCTTGACATGGGAGGATCCAGCTCACTGTGAATGGTGCAACTTCTTGGCAAGTGGTCCTTGGCTGAATAAGAATGAAGGCTGAGTAATCCACAGAAAACAAGTCAGTGAGTAGCTCTCCTCTATGATATCTGCTTCCATTCTGACCTCCAGGTTCTTGTCTTGAGTTCTTGAAGTGACTTCCCATAATGATGGACTGTAACCTCTGAAGTGAAACAAACAGTTTCCTTCTCAAGTTGCTTTTGGTCAGAATGTTTTATCATAGAACAGAAAAGCAAACTAGAACACGTGTGTTCTCAGACAATGGAAAAACACACCAAAACACACAGGTGCACAGACAACAGAAAAGGACACCAGGACACACAGATGCACAGACACAGCTCATTTGTAATTCTTTTCTCTTGCAAGAAAGGAGATGAGTGTGTGTTATCTTCACCATTTTCTTTCGCCAAGTTTTGCTGGTGAGGCTTCACCTGACTCGGACAAAATCTTTGGATGAGGAACTAGATGAACCCCATTTCAGCTCTAATCTTTGTAGCTTCTCTGGCAGCCACTTCTGAGGGGCTGGGCTGGTGTCAGTATAGTGCAGATGTGCAAGCGAGAGTGCTGGAAATCTAGCTGGGTTCTGACAAAAACAAAGGCCTCCACACCTTTGTAGAAACAGTGGATTTCATTCTGCCTTTTAAGTCACACAGTTCATCTCCTTAGGCACTAGGTAAGAAAGACCCTGGCATAAAACCACAGGAAACTTCAATTACTGTTTAATTATAAGGTTTATTCTCAAAGCAATTATTTTTTGGAAGTAACTTCAATTGGTCTTTGAACAGCGGCTGTTCTTGCCACATCAGCACCAATAGTGAGTGGAGATGGGAGTCACCACTCAGAGACAGATAAGGCATCTTAATATTTAATTTCTTGCCCATATGGACCAATAGCACCAGTATTCTAAAAGCTTAAACAGTTCTTGCAATGCCATGAAGGTGTACAATCTTGAGCAAAAGCATCTCTTGTAGAGAGAAAATTCAGAGGCAAATGAGGCTTTTGCAAGTAGGTGTTTGGGCAGGAAACAAGAAACCCTTTATTACTGAAATGCTGGCTTGCTCTTGCTAGAATTTGAAGATACCCTGTTGACCACCCTGACTTTGCTATATAGATGGAATTTGGAAAGTTTTCCTTGTTTATTTGCTCTTGAGTGTTTATTATATACATGGCACTGTGCTAGGGACTGGGAATAAAGGTGGAACAAGACACAGTTTGCTTCTATAGAACTAATAGAGAGTAAGATATGCATATTAGTTAGAGTGATATAGATTACAGGGTGGTTGTGCAAGACCTCTGGATATCAAAAGCTAGTGCTCACAGTGCCATGTTGACACTGGGCCAGCTTTAGCATATTCTGGTCTTCATTAGACTCTACAAAGTCATCATTTAGGATGTTGCCAGTTTTGTAGCCTAGGAACAAAGGCACAGAGTCAACCAGATGTTTAGCAGTGAACCTACCCTAGACTTAACAGCTTCTTTCAGCTGCCTCCTTATTTCACATCATGTCTCTACCTATCTCAGCTATTCTACTGTTACAAGTTCACCATCTTTGGGACTTCTGAAAATTTGAGATGAAGATAGGGAGCTTTTTATGAGCCTCACCTTTAATGGCTGAGCCAACTCTTCAGCCAATTGCTGAGCTTTTATAGTGACAGTAAAGCAGTAAAATGCAGCAGATCTGAACAATATTAGAGTCTGGCACATATATAGAGAGTATTACATCCAACAGCAACAGACCACATGTTCTACATAGATATATAGGGCATTACACTCAACAGCAGTAGGCTACATGTTCTTCCCAAGTGTACATATTCTCCAGCCTAGATCATGTGTTAAGCCATAAGCCTTACTAAGTTTATTTAAGAGGACTGAAATAATATAAATATTCTAGTACATTTATATAAGAATAAAGCTAGAATTCAATAAAGGAGAGAAATTGGGAAATTTCTCGATTACATGGAAATGAAACAACACACTTCTGAGGAAGTGGTTCAGAGAGGAAATAAAAAAGTTATCATGAGACAAAGAAAATTGGAAACATCATATAAAAACTTATAGACAAAGAAAATTGGAAACATCATATAAAAACTTACAGACAAAGAAAATTGGAAACATCATATGAAAACTTATGGTATGGAGCAAAATCAATTCTCAGAGGCAAGTTTATGTGCTAAATAACTATATGAAGAAAAAGAAAAACCCAAGATAACCAGCCTAACTTTACACATCCAGATAGTAGGGAAAAAGCAAACTAAATCCAAAGTTAGTTAAGACATAAATAATAAAAATAAGTGTAGAAATAGATACTAAAACCAAGAAAGTATTATTAAAATTAACAATAAGCCCGTTAAAAGATAAGCAAATCTGATAAACTTATTACTGTATGAGAAAAGAGCCCCAAAGAAATGGAAAAATCCCTAAGGATTGCAATTTCCCAGGACTAAATTATGGAAAACAGAAAATATAAACAAATCAATAGATATAAACAGAACAATAGCAGCAGGCAAGGGGACTGAATCTATAATCAATATCCCCTAGCAATGTAAATTCCATGCTCCAATGCCTTCTCTGTGGATTCTGTCAAACATGTAAAGAAAAGCTAATGTTAATCTTTCTTAAACTCTTCCTCAATATTAAACAGAACAGTTCCAAGACCATGTTATGAGGCTGGATTTACCCTAAAGTCAAAGCCATACTATAGGAGAAGCCAACATATTTAATGAAAGTAGATGGAGACACAGTCTCAATAACACGCTAACAGATTGAATTCAAAAGCACACTATGATGCTCAAATGAGATTATCCTAGAGATTCAATGATGGGTTTCTATATGCAAATCAATAAACGAGCTACAATACATTAACAGAATGAAAGATACAATTTCCACGATTATATTAATATATGCAGAAAGGTCTAAGATAAGAAATAAATTGGGCATCATTTAATGATAAATCCTCTTCAAAAATTGGGTCTATATGGAATACTTTCAACATAGCAAAAGACACATATGGCAAACCCATACTTGGTATCATATCCAGTGGTAGAAGGTTGGAAATTCTTCCTCTAAAACAAGAAGTGAGGAAGATGCCCACTCCTGATATTTCTATTTCAAAGGATATTAGAAGTCTTCTTGAGTAGCTAGACCAGAGGAACAAATAAAGGGCAATCAAACCAAAAAGAAAGAAGGTAAATTTTCTGAATAAAAAAAGACATATTTTATATATCTGTACATATATGTATTGACCTGAAGATTCTACCAAAAATTTATTAGCACTGACAAATTCATAAAAATTCATCATAAAAATGAGTTTCATTTCTATATACAAACAAAAAATAAAAATAAATTAGGAAAATAATCCAGTTTTTATAATAATTAAAAGGACTCAAATCTTATAAATAGATCTGACCAAAAAGTTGAAAGATCTGCAATATTCACCTATGAAACACTGATTTAAAAAATTTTGAGAAATATGTAGATGAGCAGAAATCTGTATCATTAAAATATGCATTTACTCAAGAGACTCTGTAGACCTATGAAATCTCTATCAAATTTCCAACGGAATTTTTTACAGAAACAGAAAAAAAGTGTCTCAAAACAATCATCAATTCAAAACTATCTTAATCAAGAACAAAGCTTGATGTATCATGCTTTCAGATATCACATTGCATCATAAGATATATATTCCAAACAT
Source organism: Rhynchomys soricoides (assembly GCA_019843965.1). NCBI lineage: Eukaryota > Metazoa > Chordata > Mammalia > Rodentia > Muridae > Rhynchomys > Rhynchomys soricoides. The sequence continues at coordinate 5,425,598 of JADRCH010000157.1, read as the reverse complement.
TATGGTACTGGTATAAAAATAAACACAAACAACTGAACAGAATAGAGCATTCAGAAGGAAATTCATCCATACATTGTCAACCAATTTTTTACAGGTTTGACAGAAATACAAAATAAGGAAAGTTTTGTCCTTCACCAAATTGTGTTGGGAAAACAATATTTTGCATGCAAAAGAGAGAAATTAGAGCCTTATCTGATATTATATAAAGACCAATTTAAAATAGATAAAATCCTATTTAATATAATTTTAAAAACATAGGCAAAAAGAAAGAAAAAATAGGCAAAAGAAAAAAAATCACATAAAAGAGCTCCTACCTATCAAAGGAAACTTTCTGCAGAGTGAAGTATCAACCTACATACTGGAAGAGAATCTCTGCATGCCATTCATCTGGTTAAGGAATTAATAACCAAAAACCATAATGTGGTGGTGTGAATAAGAACGGCCCCCATAGGCTCATAGATTTGAATGCTGGATGGCCAGGGAGTGGCACTACTTGAGAAGGATTAGGTATGGCCTTGATGAAGTAGGTGTGGCCTTGTTGGAGGGTATGTGTCACTGAGGGTGGGCTTTGAGGTTTCAGAAGGCCAACCCAGGCTCAGTGTTTTTCTCTTTTTGCTGCCTGCCAATCCAGATGTAGAATTAATAGCTCCTTCTCCAGCACCATGTCTACTTTTGCGCTGCCATGCTTCCTGTCATGATGATAATGGACTAAACCTTTGAAACTATAAGCCAGCCTCAATTAAACATTTTTCTTTATAAGAATTGTTATGGTCATGGCATCTCTTCACAGCAATAGGACACTAAGACAATATACAAAACTCATATGATTTAGCATCAAACAAACCAATAAGTGTATTTTAAAGTGGGCAAAAACTACAAAGAGATATTTTTCAAAAGAGGATACACAAATGATCAACAGGTATATTAAAAAGTGCTCAATATCACTAATCATCACGAATATGCCAAATAAGGCTGTGGTGAGACCCATGCTGTTACTAGAAAGATGACCAGGCTGTGTTGGGAGTGTATGAGGGAGAAGGGAGCTGTGGGACTCTGCTTGTGGAAATAAAACTGATGTAGTCTTTATGGGAGTAAGTATACATTCACAAATCTATCTTCATCTCTAAGACCATAGACACTTTCATCACCTTGTCCAGTTTAATGTATTAAATATGTATAATATTTTACATATGGGAAAACAAATAACATTTTGAATCTGTGGGATGAGGAGAAACCAGTAAAAGAGGCTAGGTGGGACTAACAAGTGAGATGGAAACACTGAAGTGTATTTAAGAAGCCAAAAGAAGAAAGTCTTTCAAGATGTATTGTATCAAGCTACACATGATAGAGTATGCCTGTAATGCCAGCACTCAGGGAGACCAGACAGGAGGATTATCATTAGTTTGAATCTAGCCTGGGCTACAGAGTGAGACTGTTTCAAACAAATGAATGAGTGAATGAACAAAGACGATTGTGCCAATTCTTATGACAGGTCAAGTGTGATAAAGAGTAAAACTTGACCCTGGACTTAGCAACGTGGAGGTCACTTGCCACCTTGGAGAAAGTAGTTCTGGCTAGTAAGTTAGAGAGAGAAAAAGAAAAGACCTGGAGACAGAGGTGAATAATAGAGTTGCCATTAAGGAGAGAATGAAATTGAGATAATAGAGGTGAGTGGGTGGGGGCAAGAGAAAATTTTTGAAAAGATGGAGCTTTTGATTTTATTTTTATTAATTTTTTGTGTGTGTGTGCATGAATGTATGGTATATTTATGCAATGTATGCACATGTGTGGGCACGGGAACACATGTGTGTATTCACAGAGGCCAGAGGAGGCCCCAGATATCCTGCTCTACTACTCTGCACCTTATTCCTTTGAGACATGTTCTTTCAAGTAACTTGGAGCCAGGCTGGCAGCCAGCAAATACCAGGTATCCTATCATCTCCACCTTGCACAGGGCTGGGGCTCCAGCCATGCACGTGGCCATGACTGGCTCTTTACATGGGTGCTGGGGATTTCAACTCAGACCCTCCTATTTACGTGGCTAATGCTGTCCCACGGAGCCATCTTCTCAGTTCCTGAGATGGGTTTTGTAATGGTACTTTGTGTGCAGAGATTTAAGAAAAGCATACTTCAATGACAATTATGAGCCATTTTACCCACTACATTTGTATATAAGACAGTAGCTGGACTGAGGAGGAGTGACTCCTCAAGATGAGGACTCCCATTTATTGGTGCTGGGAATGAACTGATACTATTTCTTGATGGCAAGAAATCTATCCAGACACATCAAGTACCTTTAAAACCTTTTTCATGATCATAATATTTTAGAACTGTGCTAGATGTGGTGGTACACACTTTTAATCTCAGAACTCAAGAAGTAGAGGCAGGTGGATCTCTGTAAGTTCAAGGCCAACCTGGTCTACAGGTGAGTTCTAAGCCAGTAAGGATTACACAGTGAGACCCTGTCTCAAACAAACAAACAAACAAACAAACAAAGTCAAGAAAACTTGCAGGTTGATGGAAAGAACCAAGCATGAGCATTTTATCTTGAAGTACAGAGGGACAGTTTCTCACTTCCATGCCAGCTTTGTCAGAGGCACACAGATGGGGATCATCGGTCACACAGAAGGATCACATCCAACGTTCTGGAAGCAAGAATCTTTGGAGAATTTCTGTGTGTGCATAAGCTCATCTTCATGAGATTAATAAAGTCCCTTTGGCCTGGACTTACATCCTCTGGGATTGACAAATGCAACAGCAGGTATGGTTGCTGGGGTATAACCAAAATCTTCATCACTGTCTTCAGCTTCTTCAGACCTACACCAGTGATCTGAGTGTGTTCGTAAGATCAAGGCTATGGAGTCAGAATGAGGGTTCCATTCATGGCAATCTTCAGAGGCGAAATAAGACCATAGAGAAGCGTATGCTGCACTGACTAATACTATAACATCAAGCTCCATGAGACTGCTAAAATTAATTAAAATTCTATTTCTCAGTTGTATTATCTGTTTCTAGTGCTCAGTAGCCACAGGCAGCTGTTGGCTACCATATTGGATTGTGTAGGTTTCATCATCACAGACCCTTCCAGTGGATAGTGCTGAGACATTACAGAGTTTATTGTCCATCTGTCCTAGGCATTATCATTTTAGCAATCCTTCCTGTGGGAATAATCAGTGGCATAAGAACTTGTGTGGTAATCAGTAATTTACAGTGTTGTTACTGGGAAACTTTGAAATGTTTACTGACATAGGAGAGGTAATATTGAGGATAGCATGTCCATTCAATTGAAGATATTCCATCTATTGGGTGTTGGCATTCAGTTGAGGATCCATTGGCTGCTGGGCATTCAGTTGAGAAAATAGCACAAGCATAAAACTGTAATTTTAAAGACTTGGTATGACACACAAAATGGCCTTAACATAATTAATTAAGAAAAACAAGAATAAAACTTCTACATGTAATAAGATCCTGATTACTAAAGAAACTACAATAAAAGACTGAAGATAAATATTCTCAGTTATTAGCCGTGGTTGTGTCTAGGCAGTAGAACATTGCATAATTGCAATAGTTTTATATATTTATGATTTTAAAAAACTTCTACTCTTAATGTATAAAAGGATGGTCTTTAGTGTGTGCTGAGTAGTCACTGAGCAGCAGGTAAATGGGCCAATGATGCTTGAAGACTTGAAAGACTGAATACATTCATGTTCTCCCAGTCTTGTATTTTCTTGCATTCATCCTGATCCCTTCATCCTTCCAGCAAAGGATATGGACTGACTTGGGAAAGATAAAAATTGAATTGTTGTCAGATTTTCAGGTTTCTCCCATTTATAAGAATCGCTTTTCAGATGTCTTCTCATCTAGAAAATTAACTTTAAGTTTAAACATGGCTGCTTTGAGATAAAATCTCGATTTTTCTCTCCCTGGCAGTGGTTTTGATTCATGTGTTCAATAATATTCGTCGAGAGCCTCCTAAGTACCTGGTTGGGTTCTCACCTCTCCCAAATCTGTTACATTTGACTAAGATCTCTCTCTGCTCTCTTCTGGCCTTCCCTCCTTTGCTTGGGGCCTGCAGAGGTGTGGCAGCTTCAATTGTCTCTCCAGTGCTGAATTATCAGAGTTTTTAAAACCTTGCCACTCACAAGGATTTATGAAATTGTGCTAAGCATAGTACAGAGTGTATAAGAAACACGCAGTTTGCTAAGATACTAAGTTAAACTACAACCAGTGTGAGCTTAGAGAATTAGTTCAATGGCTCCACAGATGACAACCTCTTAGGTGTCTGAGTGGTTCTGAATGGACATCCATTGACTCTCTATGTCTGAGCCTACTCAGCAGCCAACCTTTTCTTACTTTGCTTCTCTTTCGATTCCATAAAAAGGTCTTTGGAATAGGAAGAAAGAAAGGACGATTAAATACACTTTCAGGAATCACAAAGAGTTGGAAATAGAGAATTCTCATGGGATTCCATGGATCTAAAAAAGATTGATTTTTTTTTTAAAAAAAAAATTGTTTCTTTTTAACTGACAGATAAAATCCTTTGTTGTTTATGACATATGGCCTGAGGCTGTGATGTATAAGAGCATCGTACAATGGCTCAGTCAAGCGTTAGATATGTGAGTGTGCTGTCCTTTTTACAGGGGGACCATTCAGACTTGCTGCTTTATCTGTATATTGTGCTTTTCAGGGTACAATACATTGCTATTAACTGTACATATGATGTGCAATAGATCAGTCAATATTATCCTTTTACCTAACTGAAATTGTGTCTTCTGAGCAGCATCTCATAATCTTTAAAAAACACATTCTTTCCTATCAAACATATTGATGTTGTGTCATAGTGAAAATTTTGATACTAGATCTGTCTATGACAACACATATTTTACAATTTATTAGACAGTAATTAAGAGAATTTACTTAGACTGGTCGTAGTCCAACACTTTTTTATCAATTATTTATTTACTTTACAACCCGATCACAGCTTCCCCTCCCTCTTCCCCTCCCAACCCTCCCTCCCTTTCTCCTCCATTTCCTCCCCATCCATCCCTCCTCCCATTCTCCTCAGAAGAGGGGAGACCTCCCACAAACATCAACCAGCCTTGTCATATCAAGTTGCAGTAAGACTAGGCACATCTTCTTCTACTGAGCCTAGCTAGACAAGGCAGCTCAGTTAGGGAAAAGGGATCCAAAGGCAGGCTATGTAGTCAGAGACAGCCCTTGCTCCTGCTTTAAGAGTTCCACATGAAGACCCAGCTGCACAATTGTTACATATGTGCAGAGGGCCTAAATCCTTCCTCTGCATGCTCTCTGGTTGTTTGCCAAAATTTTCATATCAAAATATTATTTATGGTGTTAAATTTACTATGACAAATATAAGCTGGCTATATGAATTTTGCATTGTCAATACTCTGAGATAGTATACAATCATGAAACAGGAAGCTGTCTGGTAGATTGAGATGTCAGATGAATTTTTTGCCCCCTTTCCTCAAGCTGATGGCATTGAAAGGTAGGATTAGAGATTTCCGTGAGTGTCTCAGAATCAAGAAGAGAGTCATTGGTATTGTAGACATGTTGAGAAATCTCTGGTGCAAATGTAAGACAGACAAAGAGGTAAGAATTAATAACCATGTTTAGTCTAATAGACAGCCATATTGTTTAGCATGCTGGCTGTTATAGTTAGCTTTATCTATCAACTTGACATAGTCTGGAGTCATATGAGAAGAGAGACTTAGTTGGGAAATTATGCAGATCAGATTGGCCAAGGCGCATATCTGTTGGAGATTGTCCTGACTGCTTATTGACACAGAATGGTTCACCAAGCTGAGCCTAAGCAAGTGTGAGTCAGCTAGAAACGAGAGCTCCCCCCTGATTCCTGCCATGCTTGGTGGCTGTGAACCAAGTGGAGGTAAAGTGAGTGGAAGGGTAAGCTTATCTTCAAGTCACTCTCTTGAGTTCCTGCCTTGTCCTCCCTTATGATGGACTGTGACCTGAGTTATACACCAAACAAAGCCTCTCCTCCCTAAGTTGCTTTGGTGAGAGTATTTTATCACAGCAAGAGTAGCAGAACTAGAACAGTGTCCATTAGTAATAAGGTCTGGCCTCAGCTTCCGCAGGCTACTTCCTTGATTTATTTTTCAATTTTGTAAGCACCATGTGGAGAAAGTACCATTTACTGAGTGTCTTGCAAAGATGTTAATATCCAGATTCCCACAAAGTCAAGAAGTACACTCTGCCCTAAAGGCTGGAGATTTTCCGGCTTGACAACTGTGCCCCTTTATTTAGAGTTACCTTGACTGGCTTTCTTCCTCCTTGAGAGAATCTTAGTTAGAATAAAATATAAAATATTTTTTTAAATGTTATACCAAAAAGAAAATGTAGAAATTGTCTTATTGAAAATTTTTATCACCACAGTTTTGTGTGCGACATCTAAGTAAGACAGGAGACCAGTGGCTGCTTCTGTGAGAACTGGTGAAAGGGAGTCAGAAGAATAATGAACTTTATCTCAAACATAGAGACAGAGGAAAGAATCAAAAGTCTATTAAGTCAAGTCAATTCAGATGGATGAAAGACTGACATAAGACCTAAAACTGGCCAAGAAAAGGACTCCAAGGCAGAAGCCATGGAAAGGACTTCCTGAAAAGCTCTCCAACAGCAAGAAACAGTTTCAAGAATGGACACATGAACCTACATAAAACCAAAAAGCAAAGAAGAATCAAGCAGAAGAAAGTCACCAGAGGAAAGAGCCGAAACAATAGGGAAAAGTCTTTGTCAATTACTCACTAGACAAGAAATAAATACACACATACACACACTATACATACATACATACATACATACATACGTATGTACGTACATATGTACGTACACACACACACACATATCTACACTGGTGGTCAACAAGTAGAGTAAGAGGGAATAGACTTCTTAGATGAGGATATACAAATGGCCCTAAATACTTGAGACACCATCTGATCTCTTCATTTTCCAGAGAAATACAACTTAGAAGTGCTGTGAGCATCTGTGTGACCCCAGTCAGGATGGCGGTCATCAAGGCAACAAGTGGCCACAAATGTCAGTGAGGCTGTGAGGAAAGAGGAGCCTGGGTTGGCATGATGGTGCAGCTAGTAAAAGTGCTTTTCATGGGGCCTGATGGCCAGAGTTCAGTCCTCAAGACCCAAGTGGTGGAAGGAAAGAACTGATGATCAGTTAGTCTGACCTTGCAACTGTGCAGAAATAAATAAATAAATAAATAAATAAATAAATAAATAAATGTAATTAAAACAATTATTTTTGGAATCATGGACCTGATACTTGTTAAGCAAACATTCTACCATTGGACTAAAATCCTTAAACCCTGAAAAAAATTTAAAGGAAGGAACCCTTATTCACTGCTGATGAAGTCCAGTGTCTATAAAAGCAACAGTAAGTTTAGATTTCAGACAGAGTTAATGATTTCATCAATTTCAAGCTGACCCATTGGCAGACATGATGAGCTTATCATTGCTTTAATATGGCTGACCAAGTGTTTGTCCCCAGCTAGGAGTGGAAGCTACCTCATATATTTGTGCTTGCAGGGTTGGTATTATCCTCATGTGAGATTGTATTGCAGGAATCCTTCTGTTGGTGTTGTGGGGTTAGTTTAATTAAGGCTATGTAATAATCTATATATCCTGTCACTGAGGCATACATAAACTGCTTTGTATTAGAATAAGAGAAAATGACAAGATGAAAAGCTTCCCCTTGCTCCTCAGGCTCAGTAGACCTGGCACACAACCTCTGTGGGTATCCCAGGGTAGGTCCATGTTTTTTATTTAGGAAAACCTCTAATCCTTAAAGATGAGCAAGGTACCCACAATATGTGTGTGTGTGTGTGTGTGTGTGTGTGTGTATGTATGTGTGTGTGTGTGTGTGTGTGTGTGTGTGTATGTACAGTAGTTATTGACTTGAGTTCTCCCTGGGATATGTGAAGCCTGTCCTGGAGACTACTGCTGTACAGTACTAGGTCAGCCTCTTTCTATTTCTTTCCATCTTGTGAACATCACCAAACACCAGAGAAGACAAATAACAGATCTTATAAAAACAAACAAATCCAGATTGTTTGTTCTACCAAAAAAAAAAAAATTCACAATTTTTAAGTCATTTTCCCTTAAGAAAAAGTCCCTTGCCCTCTTATGATGGATAATGCTCTTTCTGGTGCTAAGATAAGTTTCTGCCTCAATTCATAAAGATACTAAGTTCCTACTATGTGATTGGTACACGTATAGAGTACCACCATTCACTTCGGAAATAAGTCACTGATATAGACTTCAGTGGTCCTGCATCCTCTGGGTTTGCACCACTAGTGGTAACAGCACTCTGGTGGCCAAGTCTTTAACACACGGCTTAGTCAATACCCAGACTCCAGCATGGGGCTTAGCAGTCACTGGTATCCTGGCCAGCTCTCTGGACTTTCAGTCCCTACTTTGGCTACTGTTAGATCTCCTCTTCAAGGAGCTCTGGCCTTGAGAGCTGGAGAAGCTGGAGGCTGAGAGCACTGATTGCTGCCCCAAAGCTACTTCATTTGAGGATGAATGAGGAGCTAATGGGTAAAATGTCTGATTTCACAGTCTCTGGGTTGATCTGAGTTCCAGCTACCATGGAGTAAACATGGCTAACTCCCTTGGTTGGCTTCATTCTCCTATCTCAAACCCTGCCTGTATTTTATAGAATCATCCCTCCAATTGAACTGCCCTTTTGTTTGCTTCAGGGATGCTCAACCCTATCTGCCTAGAAGGGATATATTAATAAGCAAACAAAAACACACATAAAGAAAAGGCTTGGAGGTCTTAGAGGGTAAGTGCAGATTCTCCGAGTTTTTTCCTTAAGGGGATTGAGAGATCTTGAATGATGCCCCATCTTAAGACATCTGGATCCTAAGAACAGACCTGTGGATGTTAATTTACATGACAACAGGATGTTGTCATGAGAGAAGATGAGATAGTGGGATTAGCTGAATGGACTATAAATGTCACCAGCAGAGTCTTCATAAAATGAGGAAGATATTGCCCAAGTTCAATCTGTAGGATCTACACAGTGAAAGAAGAGAGTTGATTCACAGATTGTCCTCTGACCTGTAAATACACACACAGAGAGAGAGAGAGAGAGAGAGAGAAATAAAAAAATAAGTTTTAAAGGAGGCAACAGCATATCAAGAAGAAAGAAGGAAAGAAAGGAAGGAAGGAAGTCTTAAAGGAGGGACCAGTGTAGTGGGCAAGGCTTCCCAGCTGGCTTTAATGACAAGCTACCCAGAAACCACTGAGTTCAAGGAGTGCAGTTTCGGTGGCAGGTAGAACACAGGGAAAAGATTCTCTCTGGAGAACACTGCTATGGACTTCTATCTAGCAGGCTTTATCTTTGACTTTTGGATTCTGTCACTATGAGAGAATAAGCCACTAAGTGTACGACCCCTTTGCTTGTTAACCCTAACCTGCTGCAGCAGGAGCGGCGTGGGGCAAAGTGGGAGAGAAAAGCAATTCCCATTGGTCATCCAAGAATCCCACTCATGCCAGCCTGTTTTCAAAGAGAAATTGAACCATTTGTGCCATGCCTTCATCCTCTTAGATGCTGATCTTGGGCCCTAGACTCATGAGGAATTTCCAGTGTGTTTCAAGGACAACAGAAAGGAAGGGTTTCTGAGGGCTAATGGAGTAAATCAACACCCACTAAAGTGAAATCATAAGTATGCATTAAGAAAGCTAAATGGAGGAACCCCAGTGGCCAGGCCAGTTCCCCACTGTTATTAAAATTAACTTTAATCCTTGATCCTGCTCCTTGTCATGTGAAGACTCATATCTCCAACCCAGCAATGGGATCATTATTGTTTATGTAGGCTAAATAGTTTCCTTTATCCTGCTCACTTTAGGAGTCACAGTATTCAGGGATGCTCTGTCATCTGCATTTGGTGTCCAAAGTGGCATGTTTTGAAAATTTAAACCTGCAGTGGTGGTTCCTGTAATCCCAGCTACTTGGGAGGCTGAGACCAGAGGTTCACTTGAGCCCATGAATTTAAGGTTAACATGAATGAGAACCTGTCCCCAAACAAAACAAAAAAGTAACACAGCAAAACTTAAAATGGTATTTTTGAGATAGTCAAGGGAATTTGAACATGGTTTGATGCAAAAGAATCATTTATTTTGCTGGGCACTGTTCTAATTTACTTTCTATTGCTGTGATAAACCACTGTGATCAAAAGACTTTGGAAGGAAATGGTTTATTTGGCTCATACTGCCAGATCACAGGTCATTATTGTGGGAAGTCAAGGCAGGAACTGGGTGACAGAAATTGATGCTGAGGCCATGAGGAAATGCTGCCCACTGACTTGCTTCCATGGGTTTTCTCAGTTTGCTTTTTTATGCAGCCCAAGACCACCAACCAGAAATGGCACCACTCACATGGACTGGATCTATATTTCAATCAGGAAATGGCACATAGACTTGCCTACAAACTAATCTAATGGAGGCATTTTCTCAGTGGAGGTTCCTTATTCCCAGATGACTTGAGTTTATGTCAAATTGATCAAACCAAACCAAACCAAACCAACCAACCAACCAAACAAACCTAACCAGCACATGTATGATAGGTGTTATGGCTAGTAGTAAATATCCATAGTTTTAGAACCATATAGTGAAGAGGTCAGCTCAGAGCCATTGGAAAATTCTACCAGCTCCCAGAGCACGTAGGCACCCCTCCCCTCCTGGAAGAGACAGGTTAGAGAGCACGTAGGCTGGAAGGGAGGAGCTGATTAAGCCCCTACTACCTCATTCCCTAAAGACCAATCAGTTTAAAAGTCACACTTCTCTGCCAATCACATTGTACCTAATGGCTGCAGTATAAAAACTCACTGAATGGGCTTCGTGGGGTTGTTCTCTCCCTCCTTCGTGTGCAGGGAAACCCCAGCATGCTTGTGTTTGCATCGATCCTGGACTCCCAGTTGTTCACTTGGAGGTGGGTGTGGGGGTGGGGATTGTCTCTGGTAAGCTAAGGCTCACCAGAGTTTTACAATAGGAGATGGTGAACTAATGTAATAGAAAATCAGGTGGGAAAAGCATTTTTTCTATTACTAATGTAATATTAATATAATGTTCTGTTACTAACATAATAGAAAAATGTAATAGTAAGACAAACAAAATGGAGATACAGAGAGAAAAAGAACAAAAGAGAGGAGGAAGAGAATGAAAGTGTCTTAGCTACTTTGCTATAGCTGTGATAGATTATCCTAACACAAGCAACTTAAAGGAGAAAGCATCTATCTGGGTTCACAGTTCAAGAGTAGGAATAGTCCATCAGGACTGGGAAGGCGGGGCAGCAGGAGCGGGAGCCCCTACCCCATCTGCCTTCCCAAAGAAGATAGAACAGGAAGTAACATCAGGCTACAAACTCACACTTATGGCTATAAAAGTGTCACAGGTCTTCAGCAAGGCTCTGCCTCCTAAAGGCTCCACAATGTTCTCAAAAGAACAGCACCAGCTGGGGACCAAGTGTTCAAATAAGAGAGGCTTTGGTGGACATTTCTCATCCAAACCACAACAGAAAGGAAGCAAAGGGCAAAGGGCAAAGGGATCTACTATACAACATCTTGATAATTTGATTTAGAAGATGAGTCTTTGTTATATTATTGCATGCAAGTTTTATATTACATTAAAGGTGGTTTTTATTTGTTTATGCAATGCTGAGGGTCAAGCAGCACCTTGGGCATACTAGGCAATCATACTACCATTGAGCTACATGCCTAGCCTTTGCACTAAGGTTTTGGGTCTTTTTTTTTTTCCCCTGGAAATTAAATTTCTTAAAGGAATATTAACAAATGAACAGACAGACAGTCTTCTAATAGGGGGAGCTTCAGAGAAATGATTGGAAACATGAGCCGGAATTGACAGGCTTCCTATTAAGATCCTGTGTTTTGTAGCTGTGTGACTTTGGGTAAGTTATTCAGTCTCTTTTGTTTTCAAGCTCCTTATAGGCCAAGTGATTGAAAGAATAGTATTTACCTCAAAGGACTGTGGAGGATACACAGCAAGGTAATAATTCTGAAACACAGGGTGCCACAGGGCACCATGAACATTTATTAATTTTAATATTCTTTATTAGACCGGTAATACCTCAAAGCATTTTTTTACTCCTTGAGAGACATTTGTTAATTTTTAGAGACATTTTTAGTTGTCACAACATGGCTGCTGGTGCATCTAACAGACTGAGCCTAGAGATGTAGTGAAATTGGTTATGGTGGATAAGATGGCTCCCAAAGTATTACCTGGACTGCAAATTAGTGTGGAAGGATGGAAACCGCACCACTTTTACTTAGACACTAAAGCACACTAGAATAAATGGAAAAAGCAAAATAAAGCCAACACTTTCCATAATTTTTCTATGTAGAGATGTTACAAGACCTAGAAACTCACGAAGAGAAAGTGTCTTGATAAAAATTAAGATGCATATTGAGGTAAAAATCCCAATTTCCCCACTCTCTCCAGTGATGGTTTGCCCTCTTCTGAAACTGTCCATCATGGGGAAAGCTGTACAAGTGTTCAGCCTCCTGGAAAGTGTACCATTTAGTGTGTAAGAACAAAGTTACCTTTCTATCTCTGTAAATCGCCATGACCAAGGCAACTTATAGAAGGAAGGGTTTGTTTGGGACTTGTGGCTCCAGGGTATAAAAGTCCATCATGGTGGGGCAGTATGACAGCAAGCAGCAGGCATGTTGGCTGGAGCAGCAGCGGAGAGCTCATATCTCAAACCACAAGTAGGAAGCTGAGAGTGCTTTGGGACAGCGGGAGGCGTCTGAAACCTCAAAGCCTGCCCCTGGTAACATACCTTCTCCAGTAGGGTTCCACCTCTTAATCTTTCCCAAACAGCTCTATTCACTGAGGACAAAGTATTTAAACATATGAGCCTATGGGGGCCACATAGAGCTACACATGTAGCTATGCATGGCACATATAGCTGCCACACTATGTGAAGTCATGAAATCTTAATGGAATGTGACCTGGAAACCACTTCTCTGAAGAAAGTGTAGGCAATTTTTGTTCTTTAAAAGTCCATAATGTCTGACCTGACTTTTTAAAATGTATGCTAAGGAAATAACCATGTGGATTAACACAGATGTTCTTTACTTCTATGTATTTTTAGTTGTGAAAAATAAGAATAATCTAAATTAAGCATAAAACCCTCCGATTAGCCAAAACAAATCTGAATAATAAAATAGCTGCCAGAGATAGTACCATCCTTGGTCTCAAATTTTACTACAGAGCTATGGTAATAAAAACAGTGTGATATCAGCATAAAACAGACTTGCTAATCACTGGAATAGGATGACCAGAAAATAAGTCCATACACCTATGGACACTTGATTTTTGAAGAGACCAGAAATATGCACTTGAAAAAAAGCATCATCAACAAATGGTGCTGGTCAAACTGGATTGCTGCATGCAAATAGACTCATACTTATCACTCTGCACAAAACTCAACTCCAAATGGAATAAAGACCTCAACATAAGTTCATGATAAAAGAAAAAGAGGGAATAGTCTTAAATGCATTGGCACAGGAGACAACTTCCTGAACAGAACATCAGTAGTGCAGGCACTGAGATCAACAATTAATAAATGGGGACCTTAAGAAACTGAAAAAATTCTGTATGGCAAAGGACACCATCATTCAGACAAACAGCAGGCTACAGAATGGGAAAGACTTTTACCAATTACACATCTGATAGAGAGCTAATATCTAAAATAAATAAAGAACTAAACAAATCAAGAAAACAAATAACACAATTAAAAATGAGATGCAGATCTAAACAAAGAGTTCTCAAAAGAGGAAACACAAATAGCTGAGAAGCTCTTAAAGAAACATTCAACATCTTTAGTCATCAGGGCAGTGCTAATCAAAACCACATTGAGATTCCATTTCATACCAGCCAGAATGGCCAAGATCAATAAAGCGAATGACAGCTCATGTTGTGTGTATGTGAACTAAGGGGAACGTTTATCCATTGCTAGAGAGAGTGCAAACTTGTATAGCCATTATGGAAATCAGTGTATCAGTTCCTCAGAAAGATGTGTATTGATCTACCTTAAGACACAGCTATACCAAACTCTTGGGCACACACCCAAAGGACACACCATCCTACCACAGAGACACTTGCTTAACCATGCTCACTGCTACTCTATTCACAACATCCAGAAATTAGAAACAATCTAGATGGCCAACAGAAGATGAATGGATAAAGAAAATGTGGTACATTTATACAAGGAAATATTACTCAGCTGTTAAAAAAAAAAAACCAGAACTCATAAAATTCTCAGATAAATGGAGCTAGAAAAAATTATCCCAAGTAAGGTAACCTAGACCCCAAAAGACAAATATGATATTTATTTATAAGTAGATTTTAGCTTCTTAGCCTTAAATGGGCATTGAACGATTAGTATAACCACAGAGGTTAGTACAGAGTAAGGGACAGGGGAGAAGGAAGGCTCTCCCAAGGAATGGGAGACAGAATATATAACCATGGAGAGACTGGGGGGAGGGGGAGATTGGAAAGGGAAGGTTAAATGGAGAGGAAGAGGAAAGAGAGGGTAAGAGAGGGAATACAGGGGGGGATAGCTAACACCGAGTGCCACTTGGGGGAGTCATATGAAACCTACTACAAGAGGTGCTTCTTAAATTATCTACATGTACAAAAACAGCATGAAGGTGACAAAGTGCCAACAAAACATCTTTTGCCACCAAGTGCCAGACATGGGTTACATTTAATTGAATTGTTGGCCTAAGGAACCCTATGGAAACCACCAAATAACTCAGGTTATTGTCAATGCTACTAGTGGCTCTCAACAAACCAATGGTAAGGCCCTATTGCCAAAGACAATACCTATACGCTGTGTGTAGCTTTTGCTACCCTGCCTTAACTCTAGGAATGGGCCATGCTACCAGGCCCCACCCAGGTTCCCTCAGATCTGCAGAAGAAAATCAACACACACACACACACACACACACACACACACACACACACACCACACATGCTCGGGCCAAGCCAGTCAATCTTAAAATACCTTTGCTAACTCAATGGCTGGACAGTCTTACCCATGCCCCCAGGCATAATCAGAGAGAATGGTCAATGGCCACCCCAACTGAAATCTTACATGGCTGGTTGGCATTATCTCCTGTCACTATTCTTCCTTCTCCTCCTCATCTCTCTCAATTGTCTTGTGTTCTTTCCAACAACTCCAAGTGTCCTGCCTCATCATCAGTCATTGGTTGCTGGTGTCTTTATTGATGGATCAAGAACCAATTTGGGAATAGGACCTTAGCATCAGCACCAACCCCTACACCTATTGCATGAGCATGAAGAAGTCAAGCTGGTGCCTAATCAGAGCCTTCACCCTTTCATTACTTTGCTACTGACTAGTGTTGTACTGGAAGATATGTTATATTCTGTTAGAAGAGGAAGACAAACACCAAATCCAACTACAAACCCTTTGATCACTGTGTGACATGCTGGTGCAATAGTGACACAAATAAGTAGATTTAATCTGATTAGACTGTAGACTCACTGCATGTGATGGAACCCATGCCTAACACTGATCCAGTAGCCAAGAACCTGAGACTATACAGGCCATGGACCTAAGGGAAAACCAAATAATATTCTGCTAAAGAAATAGCAATAAAACAACTCTTAATGACATTCTTCTATACCCATAGGTCAGTGTCACACTCAGCCATCATCAGATAAGTTTCCTTGTGTGGTAGATGGGAACAAATACAGAGACCCAATTGAACAATGTGTACTGAGAGTAGGAGACCTTGTAGGATTCAGTTCTAAATGGGATATATCCATCAAATCTCTCCCCTTGGGGCTAAGGGAACTCGGTGCAAGAGGAGACAGAAAGATTGTAAGAGCAGCAACAATGGAAGACACTAAGGAAACAGTATCTTCTAGACATAAGATACATATGAATTCACAGAGATCATGGCAGTATGCACAGGGCCTGCACAAGTCCAAGCTAGATGAAGACTCAGCACTGAGAGGGGAACTGGACACAGGCCCTCATCCTTATCCCATAAGCTATTTTCAAATGTCAATTAACGGCAAAGTACAATTAGTCTTCTCCAATGGAATCTTACTGGGTATGCAAAATGAGCTCAATGGTGTTTCTGTTTGTTTTTTGTCTCATAATGTTTTGTCTAGGCATTTAAAAAAAACTTTACTGATCTTTTGCTTATATATTATGGTATATACTTATATATAGTATATGCTTATATGTATGGTATATACTTACATGTATTGTATATGCATATATATATATTATATATTTTATAGTGTGTATTTGTGCTTTGTTTTTCCTGCTTGTTTTTAATTCTGTTTTTTAATTGCCTAATTGTTTTCTAAAGAGAGAGGGGCATGTAGTTGGCTAGGTGGGGAGGTAGGAATGTGAGATAGGGGGGAGGACTTGGGAGTAGATGGGGAGGAAATGTTATCATAATATATTGTATGAAAGAATTATTTTCAATAAAAGACTCCAAATTGAAAACAATTTAGTAAATTGAGATTGGTTGATTACATTCTTGTATACTGGTGCAATAAAATGTCATAGTCTGTTAAATGATTATCCTTATGTATTCTGTGTCCTTACATAGAATGGTGTCCATGAGAAATAGTCACAGGCAAGGCTGTGTGCTGACAGGGATCACACACTGGAAGTGTGCTCTCAACTAGCTATGGTAGAGAGTGGAAATCAGTGGGATGAGGAACAGAAGACATCATTTCCCTTTATCTCCTGGTATCCTGGAGAGAAGCAGGGTGCACCAGGAAACTGGTCTAGCAGGTACCTCTCACCTCTGTTGTTCTTCTAACAGTCCTGGCCTTGTCATTGGGCGACAAACATTTTGCATCCAGGTATTTAGCAGGAGCTATGCTTAAATGTGGCTTTTTTGGAAGCACCTAGAGTCTGGACTCCTGATCTTTCAGACAGTTGACAACACCCTCCCTCACTCTCACCCCAGAGAGAGCATTACCTAAAGGTCCCAGCTAGCACAATGCAAGAACTTGAAAGAGCCTGTGGTTAGTAGACCAAATGCTCACTGGCTTCATTGGTTTTAAAATAAGAGCCACTCCCAAGATGTCTACTAACAGCTCTCTGAGTTCTTCATGTTTTATGATTTTGAGATTTCAACCATTGTGGATAGTGGTTTCTGTTGTAGGTAATGGCCTGTTGATTTCCCTGGACTTTCCCCCTGGGGTAGGGTGGGGGGACTACATTAGTGAGGGTCCTTAGCCTTGATATCAGAGGCCACAATGGGCATGTTAGCATCAAATTACAGATTCTTATTTTTCTCCTTCCTTTACTACATTTTCTTTTGCCTATTAGGCTTTTGTAGCATCAGGAATTCCAGTTAGTCGAGTGCTTTTGTGAGTCAAGTGATTTGAAGAGTAAAATCAGTGTCTTGTTATGGATTACAGCTCACTGGAAACGGGATCATTATCAACAGAGGATACTCTCCTTGATGCACTGTCACTTTAAGACACATGTTCCACTATGTTCATAGCAGCCTTATTTATAATAGCCAGAAGCTGGAAACAACCCAGATGTCCCTCCACAGAGGAATGGATACAGAAAATGTGGTACATTTACACAATGGAATACTACTCAGCTATTAAAAACAATGACTTCATGAAATTCGT
The DNA here is from genome assembly GCA_019843965.1 of Rhynchomys soricoides. Classification (NCBI taxonomy): domain Eukaryota; kingdom Metazoa; phylum Chordata; class Mammalia; order Rodentia; family Muridae; genus Rhynchomys; species Rhynchomys soricoides. The sequence continues at coordinate 5,407,887 of JADRCH010000157.1, read as the reverse complement.
AGACAAATGGATGGATCTTGAAAACATCATTCTGAGCGAGGTAACACAGTCACAAAAGAATGAACATGGTATGTACTCACTGTTAAGTGATTATTAGCCTAAAAGTTTGGAATACCCGAGAGTCACTTTGCAGGAACAGTAGTACTGAGTACGAGGCCCCATATGGAGTGCTTGGAGAAAGGACTGAAGGAGCTGAGGGAGTGTGCAACCCCAGGGAGGTAGCAACACTGGCAACTGGCCTGACCCCCATACTTCTGGAGACTGATCCACCCACTAAAGAATACACATGGAGGGACCCATAGTGCTGGCCACAAAGACTGCAGAGGAGGGTCTTGTTACTGGTCAGGGGGAGGAGAGGCCCTTGGACCTGAGGGTGTTATATCCCCCAGGATAGGAGAATGTCAAGGAGGGAAGACGAGAATGGGTGGGGGGTGGGGTGGGGAGGTGGGTTGGAGAATATCCCCATAGAGGCAGGGGGAGGGCGGAGGGAATGGGGAGGTTCCTAAGGGGAAATCTGGAAAGGGGGAAACATTTGAAATGTAAATAAAATATGAAAAAAAAAAAAGACTTTAAGTTCTGGGAAGAAATATCTACTCTTTAAAGGAACTCGTGGCCAGAAGAACTTGCTCAAATGCCCCAAGTCTGAGTCTTTTGTGAAAATACTGCAGGGGGCACTCCAAGGTGTGAATGGGTGGGAAATGGCATTCTTCAAGGGCACACAACAAAGCGTTTGGGAAAGTGTCATATGTGCTGGTGTGTATTGTTTTCTTTTCCTTTGTTTCTTTTTTGTGACACAGGGTCTTACACTGTTGCCCAGGACGGCCTGGCATTCTTTCAGTAACCCAGGCTGTCCTTGAACTTGTGTTAATCTTCTGTCTCAATTCTCCCTCATGTTGAGATTACAGGTGTGAGCCACTTGACTCAGATGGTGGAGGGGGTATGTTTTGACGTTTATGGGAGCCTTTGGGTGTGGGAAAGACCTCTCTTCAGTTTCTCTTCTCAGGAGGATATTTGTGGCAGGTGGTGTGCACAGGGCCTTTAGAATGAGGTGGTTTACTCGTCTGCCTAGAAATCTTAGGGACATATCCAGGTGGTAAGGACTTCATAAGGAAGGACTTGCTTGGGCCTGAAGTTGCATGGACCCCGCAAAGGTTGGCAAGCTTTGTATATTTCTCATTTTCCAACCCAATATTGCCACTGAAGATTTCCTGGCTATAGAAGAACAGGAAGAAAATAGGTAAGTCTGTGTTTAGTTTTATTTATACCCAGTCTTGTTCCAAAAAGACTTACTTATAAATCCCTGTTCTGGCCCTAACAGCAATGGGATACGAGGAGGTTGGACTGGAACACTGGGAAAGACAAGCTCATTCTCTCTCTCAGCCATAGTGAATGAGGAATGTCAGTCCCCCCCAACAACCCTCCCCCGGTTCCCACTGTGCCCCTCTCTTGATTCCATCTATGCTTAAAGCAACAGTAAGCATTTACAAGAGTCTAAGATGGCTCAGGCACTATTTTCCCACTGTAAGTAGGTCCAGGGATGGATTCTCAGTGTCCACTCATGCCTGCGCCAGTGTTCAGCCTTCAAGCCAGTTACGTGGTCATGTAATCGGCAGCATATGGCGTATGGGTAGCGTTCTCCACCCTCTCTCCCATGGTATTTACTGTGTTTGCTGTTTACATTCACAGTGGCCAAAACTACTGTGGGATTTTACTTTGGATGAATAAATGCAGGAAAACAAAACTCCACAAAAATAAAAATAGAGGAATATGTCTTCTCAAAGGGTCTAGCCTCAGGCTAGAAATATGGCTCAGCAGGTAAAGGTACTTGCCTCCAAGGCTGAGAACCTGAGTCCAGTCCCCAGGTCATGGTGGGAAGAGAGAACCTACTCCAGAACATTTTTGAAATGTTGCCTCTGACCATCCCCAAATAAATAATTTTTAAAAAGAAATAAAAACCAAATAAGCAAAAATCAAGTTCAAAGCCCCTGTTTGCTGTATTCCATCCACCCTGTTGCCACCATCTTCTCTCAGGTGAGCAAAGACAAAACATCTTAGGACAGAGCTAGAGATGCTGTCCAGGTGCTGGACCTTGGGCAGTTTATAGGCCTTCGGATCTCCCGGTCTTTTTAAAACATCTGTAAAATGAAGATACTAATATAGATATATTGCAACAGGTCACCACCTCTAACCCAACAGCTGTGCTCTTGGGAGAACACTGGTTGTGACTGATCCTATTTGGGCACCCACCATGACACGCTGGTGTCTCCCTATGCTGATGGTGAGAAGAAGCTGTGGTTTATCAGTGCTGTTGATGTATCTTAAGTACATTATTTCACTTAATTCTCTGGGGAGGACTGCTAATGTCCTGAGCTTAGACATGTGGAAACTGAGGCACAGGGTTTGGGTAGGTTTTATAATGACTTCTAGCAGACTGATCAGGCTTAATTTACTAAAAGTAAATTACATTCTCTTCCTCTCCTATAGATTCCCATAGATCATTGCATTAGTTTCCTTCAATGATGCCTTTAAATCAGAGAAGGAGAGTTTGTGGATGACCCTTACAGGAAGTCCACACTGCCACATCTGCAGTATCTTGTGATTCAAGACAGAGAAGCTGCGAGACACCTCAATTCATCATTCCCCGTTCCTTTTGCTCTTTCTATTTCTGACTGACAGTTCTCGTTTAAGCACCGAATCCAGGGCTTGGCAATACTGCTCATGTTCAAGGACTAAGTCAAGTGGTTCTGATTTAATTTTTATCACAGTCTATCCTGAGAAGCCTGGGGATACCTTCTGCTCCTCCAGAATGTAGCTTCTGGAGGAAGAGAAGCCTGAAGAAGCACTGGAGCTGTTGGGGTATCTCATGGGAGCCCTGGCTTCACCTCACCTCATTTTGTGGGAGGTGTAAATGTTGCCTTACTTCCAGGAAGTCTTAATGTTTCTAAAAACCACAAGTGGTTAATACAAACAAAAATGGAAAAGCATAGGAAACTGTAAAACGGGAGCCTAGAAGAAGAAATCTTTACATTAATTGTGCTGTCGCTCTGATAAACTGTGGGTCTAGCTCTCTGCAATGTTCTGTGACATATGTGAGATCTTTGAAATATATGTTTATCATTTAATCTTCTGATAAAATGTTATGTTGTAACTTATGTACAAAGACATAAGTGTAAAATTTACCAATTGCATAATGTTGGGTCATGTGGAATTGGCATTTTAAAGAAGGATAAAACACACCCTACGTTCAGCACAAGTCAGTCTAGAAATAGACCATTATCCGAATTCCTGCTCTCTTTTTTCTTGCAAGGCAGCGACTACTTTTGTTCATTTCTTACCCTACCAGCTGTCACAGAGGTTGTCCCAATGAATCCCCACTCTTTCTCTTCTGCCCTCTTGTTTTCTTCCATGATGATTTCCCGGTTTGCTCTTAT
>JADRCH010000157.1:5365502-5404446 GCA_019843965.1 Rhynchomys soricoides | reverse complement strand
GGTCATTTTCACTCAAAACACCACATTTCACTCCCTGGCCCCCATAGTCTTGTAGGCATATCATAATGCAAAATGCATTTAGTCCAACCTCAAAATTCCTCATAGTCTATCACAAAGTTCAAGGTCTCTTCTGAGACTCATGCAATCTCTTAACTGTAATCCTCCATAAAATCAAAATGAAAAAGTAGATCACATACTCTGATGGGTTGCAAATGCATGCTTTCTATCTCAGAAGCATTTAACTCATGACAAGTGATGGATTGTGTATGCTTAGCCCAGGGAGTGGCACTATTAGAAGGTGTGGCCTTATTTGAGTAGGTGTGTCACTGTGGGTGTGGGCTTTAATACCTTAATCCTAGCCTTCTGGAAGTGAATATCCTGCTAGCAGCCTTCAGATGAAGATGTAGAACTCTCAGCTCCTCCTGTACCATGCCTGCCTGTCCGTTGTATGACTTGCCTTGGTCATGGTATCTGTTCACAGCAATAAAACCCTAACTAAGACATATACTTTCTTTTTTAAAAGATTCATTTATTTTTATTTATATAAGTACACTGTAGCTGTCTTCAGACACACACCAAAAGAGTGCATCAGATCCCATTACAGACAGTTGTGAGCCACCATGTGGTTACTGGGAATTGAACTCAGGACCTCTGAAAGAGCTGTCAGTGATCTTAACTGCTGAGCCACCTCTCCAGCCCAAGACACATACTTTCAAGAGTAGAGTAGCACAGGATACACACTATCATTCCAAAAGGGAAGAAAGGGAACACAGTGAGGCAATACTGAAAAGAAAAAGCAAGACTGAAAACCTGCTGGGTAAACTCCAAACTCTGCATGCATCTCTACAGCTGATGTCAGAACACTCTTCAGATCTCCTTTCAGCTTTGCTGACTGCAACACACTTTTCTCTCTTAAGCTTGTTTTCACTCCTTGTTAACAGCTTTCCTCAGCAGGTATCCCATGACTCTGACATCTTTAACAGCTTGGGGTCTCCTAGGCACTCCAGGCTTTACCTTCACAGTCTCACACAATGGCCCTCTGGACCTCCATGCAGGGACACCCCTGCCACTTGCCTGGACTCAGTGGCTCTCCTTAGTTATGAAGGGAGATTTCATAATCCCCTTTTGTATCTTTGGCTCTTAAAGCCAGAACTACATGACTGAAACTGCCAAGTTTTGCTGTTTGCTGGGCCTAGAACATGGTTCCCTTGTTCAAATACATTTTCATTGGCTTTCTTTTTCAATGGTTTCCTTCACTGCCTAAGCTTGGCTGTTTTGGAACTTGCTCTGTAGACCAGGCCGTCCTTGAACTCATAGATGCCTTAGCTTCTGCCTGAGTGCTGGGATTAAAGGTGTGCACCACCATGTCTATTTCTGAACTTTTCTTTAATCCTTTTTCCTAGTGGAAACTTGGCTGGGTGGGGTCTTGCTCTGAGGTCACCACTCCCTTCAGACCACTTAGTATCAGACTTTTCCTTAATTTCTTTACACTCCTGGTTCTCCTTTTCTCCTCATTTAGTATTTTTTTTTCTTGCTCAGATTTCTTCATTACAGACCTGCGTAAGCCTGGCCACGAATCACCACACTACACAGTCAATGATAGGTTGCTTGGAAATCTCTGCAAGTGCCATTGATCCAGAATTATTAACTCTTCAATTTAGTCTCAGATATATATACACAAAGCAGAAAGCAGCTACATTCTTCACCAAAATATCACAAGAACAATCTCTGCATATTAATATATAATTCTTCTCCTCTAAAACCCCTTGAACCAGGACCCCACAGTTCAAATCCCTTACCTGTCTTCTATGCTTCTACTAGGATAGTCCATTAAACCCTTTTAACATGCCCAGTTGCTTTTCTAGTCCAAAATCCCAAAGTGTTCCATAGTCCTTCAAAAAAAAAAAAAAAAAGTATGGTCCAGCCTATTACAGCAAGGTTTGCTTCTTTCTTAGTTAGAGTTTATTTCTAGGAAGAGACACTATGACCAAGGCAACTCTGATAAAGAAAACCATTTAATTTGGAACTGGCTTATAGTTCAGAGGTGTAGTCCATTGGCATCATAATGGGAAGCATGGTGGCACACAGGCAAAGATGGTTCTAGTGGAGTAGCTGAGAGTTCTGCATCCAGATCCAAAGGCAGCAGGAAGAGAGAGTGAGCCACTGGGTCTGGCTTGGGCTTCTTAAGCCTCAAATCCCTCTCTGTGTGACACACTTCCTCCACAAGGCCACACCTCCAATAATGCCATTCTCTTTGAGTCTATGGGGGCCATTATCATTCAAATCACCGCATTGCCCATTTAGTTTAATGAGCTATCTGTGTTACTACTGGATCAAAAGTATCTGTTGGATCATGGTGAGTTTACCATTTGTATACAACTGAAGGCAATTAACTCCCTCTCTTTCCAGATCCTCAACTATCAGCAAATAGTTCAGCAGTGAGGGGCTTGTAGGGCCCCTTGAGACCTTCCCCGGCCCATGCCTAAATGTTGACAGGACCATTATTGCGTAGATCTAGTGTAGCCACACATAACTATTTTGAGTTTTGCAATGGTTGTTTATTTCCCAGAAGGTGGCATTTCACACCCCTCCACATCTTCTGGCTCATAAATTCTTTCCACCCTCATTTTCTGGAGAGTTCTTTGAGTCGTAGAGGGGATGGTACAAACTTCCTGTATCAAAGTCAGCTTTAGCTGTCAATTTAATACAAATTAGGGACATGCGGGCAAAGAGAACCTCAACTAAGGAAAAGCTCCATCTGACCAGTCTGTGGGCGGGCATGTCTGTGGGGCATTTTCTTGATTGCTAATTAATTAATGTGAGAGAACTCACCATGATGGGCTGTACCCATCCTAGGAAGAAAACCTAAGTTGAAAAAAAAAAAAAGGGTATATGAGTCTCTCTCCCTCTTTTAGAGACTATTAATTGCCTGTAGCTCCTTATCTAATGGTGTGGCCTTATGATATTTTCCCCATTGAAATGAGAATGTTAATTGGTATTGCCATTGCGCAGTGGTAATCCCTAAACCTATACACAAATGAGCAATACTAAATAGGCTTAGTTGGAGGTCATGATGTTGAGAGGGACATGGGACATTGGAGAGGTTGGAGGGAGGAGCTAGTGTATGAAATTCTCAAAAAAAAAAAAGTGTTGAAAAGGAAAGAAAGGCAGCTGAACAAGCTAGAGGACACAAGCAGAGAGCAGGGTTCCTTCCTGGTCTTTGCTTTTGTTCATACCCAGAGGTTTCTATGCTGAGTCCCTGCCTCAGTCCAATAGCTGCTGTGAATTGAATCATGGGTATTCTGAATTTTGGGCTAATATCCACTTATCAGTGAATACATACCATGTTTGTTCTTTGGTGACTGAGTTACCTCACTCAGGATGATATTTTCAAGTTCCATGCATTTGCCTGAGAATTTCATGAAGTCATTGTTTTTAATAGCTGAGTAGTATTCCATTGTGTAAATGTACCACATTTTCTGTATCCATTTCTCTGTTGAGGGAAATCTGGATTGTTTCCAGCTTCTGGCTATTATAAATATGGCTGCTATGAACTTAGTGGAGCATGTGTCATTATTACACGTTGGAGCATCTTCTGGGTATATGTCCAGGAGTGGTATAGCTGGGTCCTCAGGTAGTATTATGTCCAATTTTCTGAGGGTCCGCCAAACTGATTTCCAGAGAGGTTGTACCAGTTTACAATCCCACCAGCAATGGAGGAGTGTTCCTCTTTCTCCAAATCCTTGCCAGCATCTTCTGTCACCTGAATTTTTTATCTTAGCCATTCTGACTGGTGTGAGGTGGAATCTCAGAGTTGTTTTGATTTGCATTTCCCTGATGACTAAGAGTGTTGAACATTTCGTTAGGTGCTTCTCAGCCCTTCAAATTTCCTCAGATGAGAATTCTCTGTTTAGCTCTGTTCCCCCATTTTTTGATAGAGTTATTTGGTTCTCTGGAGTCTAACTTCTTGAGTTCTTTTTATATATTGGATATTAGCCCTCTATCAGATGTAGGATTGGTAAAGATCTTTTCCTAATCTGTAGGTTGCCGTTTTGTCCTATTGACAGTGTTCTTTGCCTTACAGAAGCTTTGTAATTTCATGAGGTCCCATTTGTCGATTCTTGATCTTAGAGCACAAGCCATTGGTGTTCTGTTCAGGAACTTTTCCCCTGTGACCATGTGTTTGAGACTTTTCCCCACTTTCTCTTCTATTAGATTCAGTGTATCTGGTTTTGTGTGGAGGTCCTTGATCCACTTGGACTTGACCTTTGTACAGGGAGATAGGAATGGATCAATTTGCATCTTCTACATGTAGACCGCCAGTTGAACAACCACCATTTGTAGAAAATGCTGTCTTTTTTCCACTGGATGGTTTTAGCTCCTTTGTCAAAGATCAAGTGACTGTAGTGTGTGGGTTCATTTCTTGGTCTTCAGTTCTATTCCATTGATCTACCTGCCTATCACTGTACCAATACCATGCAGTTTTTATCACTACTGCTCTGTAGTACAGCTTGAGGTCAGGGATGCTGATTCCCCCAGAAGACCTTTTATTGTTGAGAATAGTTTTTGCTATCCTGGGTTTTTTGTTATTCCAAATGAATTTGAGAATTGCTGTTTCTAAGTTTATGAAGAATTTAGTTGGAATTTTGATGGGGATTGAATTGAATTTGTAGATTGCTTTTGGCAAGATGGCCATTTTTATTAAATGAATCCTGCCAATCCATGAGCATGGGAGATCTTCTATCTTCTGAGGTCTTCTTTGATTTTTTTCTTCAGAGACTTGAAGTTCTTGTCATACAGATCCTTCACTTGTTTGGTTAGAGTCACACCAAGATACTTTATATTATTTGTGACTAATGTGAAGTGTGTCATTTCCCTAGTTTGTTTCTCAGCCTGTTTATCATTCGAATATAGGAAGGATACTGCTTTGTTTTTGTTAATTTTATATCTGGCCACTTTGCTGAAGTTGTTTATCAGCTGTAGCAGTTCTCTGGTGGAGTTTTTCGGGTCACTTAAGTATATGATCATATCTAGTGATATTTTGATTTCTTCCTTTCCAATTTGTATCCCTTTGACCTCCTTTTGTTGTCTAATTGCTCTAGCTAGAACTTCAAGTACTATATTGAATAGATAGGGAGAGAGTGGACAGCCTTGTTTAGTCCCTGATTTTAGGGGGCATGCTTCAAGTTTCTCTCCATTTAGTTTGATGTTGCTTGCAGTTTTGCTATATATTGCTTTTACTATGTTTAGGTATGGGCTTTGAATTACTGATCTTTCCAAGACTTTTATCATGAAGGGATGTTGAATTTTGTCAAATGCTTTTTCAGCATCTAATGAAATGACCATGTATGTGGTTTTTTTTTCCTTGAGTTTGTTTATGCAGTGGATTACATTGACAGATTTCCAGGTATTGAACCATCCATGCATCCCTGGGATGAAGACTACTTGATCATGATGAATGATTGTTTTGATGTGTTCTTGGATTTGGTTTTCGAGAATTTTATAGAGTATTTTTCGATATTCATTACGGAAATTGGTCTGAAGTTTTCTCTCTTTGTTGGGTCTTTGTGAGTTTTTGGTATCAGTGTAACTGTGGCCTCATAGAATGAATTAGGTGGTGTTCCTTCTGTTTCTATTTTGTGGAATAGTTTGAAGACTATTGGTATTAGCTCTTTGGATGTCTGATGAATTGTGCATTAAAGCCATCTGGTTCTGGGCTTGTTTTGGTTGGAAGACTTTTAATGACTGCTTCTATTTCTTTAGGAGTTATGGGCCTGTTTTGATGGTTTATCTGATCCTGATTTAACTTTGGTATTTGGTATCTGTCTAAAAAATTGTCCATTTCATCCAGATTTTCCAATTTTGTTGAGTATAAGCTTTTGTAGTAGGATCTGATGATTTTTTGAATTTCATCAGATTCTGTTATTATATCTCCCTTTTCATTTCTGATTTTGTTAATTTGGATACTGTCTCTGTGCCCTCTGGTTAGTCTGGCTAAGGGTTTATCTATCTTGTTGATTTTCTCAAAGAACCAGCTCCTGGTTTTGTTGATTCTTTGTATAGTTCTTTTTGTTTCTACTTGGTTGATCTCAGTCCTGAGTTTGATTATTTCTTGCCTTCTACTCCTGTTGGGTGTATTAGCCTCTTTTTGTTCTAGAGTTTTCAGGTGTGCTGTTAAGCTTCGAGTGTATGCTCTCCCCAGTTTATTTTTGGAGGCACTCAAAGCTATGAGTTTTCCTCTTAACACTGCTTTCATTGTGTCCCATAAGTTTGAGTATGTTGTACTTTCATTTTCACTAAATTCTAGGAAATCTTTAATTTCTTCCTTGACCACGTTATCATTGAGTAGAGCGTTGTTCAGCTTTCATGTGTATGTGGGCTTTCTGTTGTTTTGGTTGCCATTGAAGACCAGCTTTAATCCATAGTGATTTGATAGGAGGCATGGGATTATTTCAATCTTCTTATATCTGTTGAAATTTGTTTTGTGACCAATTGCATGGTCAATTTTGGAGAAAGTACCATGAGGTGCTGAGAAGAAGGTATATTCTTTTGATTTAGGGTGAAATGTTCTATAGATATCTGTTAAATCCATTTGGTACATAACTTCTGTTAGTTTCACTGTGTCTCTGTTTAGTTTGTGTTTCAAGACCTCTCCATTGATGAGAGTGGGCTGTTTGAAGTCTCCCACTATTATTGTGTGAGGTGCAATGTGTGCTTTGAGCTTTAGTAAAGTTTCTTTTATTAATGTGGGTGCCCTTGCATTTGGAGCATAGATGTTCTGAATTGAGAATTTTTCTTGGTAGATTTTTCCTTTGATGAGGATGAAGTGTCCTTCCTTATCTTTTTTGATGACTTTTGGTTGAAAGTCGATTTTATCTAATATTAGAATGGCTACTCCTGCCTGTTTCTTGGGGCCATTTGCCTGGAAAATTGTTTTCCAGCCCATTACTTTGAGGTAGTGTTTGTCTTTAACACTGAGGCACATTTCCTGTATGCAGCAAAATGCTGGGTCCTGCTTACGTATCTAGTCTGTTAGCCTATATCTTTTTATTGGGGAATTGAGTCCATTGGTGTTAAGAGATATTAAGGACTAGTGATTGTTGCTTCCTGCTATTTTCGATGTTATTTTTATGTTTGTGTGGCTATCTTCTTTTGGGTTTGTTGAAAGATTACTTTCTTGCTTTTTCTTGAGTGTAGTTTCACTCCTTGAGTTGGATTTTCCATGTATTATTCTTTGTAGGGCTGGGTTTGTGGAAAGATATTGCGTAAATTTGGTTTTGTCATAGAATATCTTGATTTCACCATCTATGGTAATTGAGGGTTTTGCTGGGTATAGCAGCCTGGGCCAGCATTTGTGTTCTCTTAGGGTCTGTATGAGATTTGTCCAGGATCTTCTAGCTTTCATAGTCTGGTGAGAAGTCTGGTGTAATTCTGATAGGTCTGCCTTTATATGTTACTTGACCTTTTTCCCTTACTGCTTTTAATATTCTTTCCTTGTTTTGTGCATTTGGTGTTTTGACTGTAATGTGATGGGAGGAATTTCTTTCTGGTCCAATCTATTTGGAGTTCTGTAGGCTTCTTGAATGTTTATGTTCATCTCTTTCTTTAGGTTAGGGAAATTTTCTTCTATAATTTTGTTGAAGATATTTACTGGCCCTTTAAGTTGGGAATCTTCACTCTCTTCTATACCTATCATTAGGTTTCCTCTTCTCATTGTGTCCTGGATTTCCTGAATGTTTTGGGTTAGGAGCCTTTTGTATTTTGCATTTTCTTTGACTGCTGTGTCAATGTTTTCTATGGTATCTTCTGCACCTGAGATTCTCTCTTCTATCTCTTGTATTCTGTTGGTGATGCTTGCATCTATGACTCCTGATGTCTTTCCTAGGGTTTCTATCTCTAGGGTTGTCTCCCTTTGTGATTCTTTATTGTTTCTATTTCCATTTTTAGGTCTTGGATGGTTTTGTGTTTTTGTTCATTTCCTTTGCCTGTTTGATTGTGTTTTTCTGTATTTCGTCTTTAAGGGCTTCTAGCTGTTTACCTTTGTTCTCCTGTATTTCTTTAAGGGAGTTATTTATTTTCTTCTTAAAATCTTCTATCATCATCATGAGAAGTGTTTTTAAATCTGAGTTTTGCTTTTCTGGTGTGTTGGGGTATCCAGGGCTCGCTGTGGTGGGAGAACTGAGTTCTGATGAGGCCAAGTTGCCTTGGTTTCTGTTCCCTGTGTTCTTGCCCTTGCCTTTCACCATCTGGTTATCTCTGATGTTTGCTGGTCTCATTCTCTCTGACTGTGGCTTGTCCCTCCTGCAAGCCTTTGCATCAGTACTCCTTGGAGACCACCTCTCTCTGAGAGGGATTTGGGTTTGGAGAGCTGTGGTACAGGGTCAGCTCTGGGATGCAGACAGAAACCAGAAGGATCCTGTCCCCAGCTCTTCCTTGGTTCCTGTGTCCTGATGGCTCTTCGAGGGTCCCTCTTGATCGAGGAATTTGAACAGAAGTGGTGGTCTTCCTGTGTTTGAAGGAGTGTCAGCACTCCTGGTAGACCAGCTCTCACCTGGCACTGAGTGTGGAGCCCTGTGTCACAGGATGAGCTCCCTGGCCGAAGAAGGAAACCAGAAGGCCACTCCTAAGTCCCCGTGTCCTGAGGGTTCTGGGAGGTTCTGAGCAGTGTTGCTGGCCTTATCCCAGATCACAGGCTTGTCCACACTCCTGGGAGGGTAGCTCTTTCCCTGCACTATTTGGGTATGGAGCCATATGGCATAGACCATAGGCATAAACTGAAAGGCTCCTGTCCTAGGCTGTTCCTTGGTTCCTGTGTCTAGAGGATTCCGAGAGGGTCCTTCTGAGCAGTGGTGCTCATCTTACCTCCATTCACCGGCTTGTTCATATTCCTAGGATGCTAGCTTTCTCCCGGTGCTATTTGTCTATGGAGCTCTGTGTCATAGACTCACCTTAATTGATTTTTATTTTTAAGTAATTTTTAATTATGTGTAGGTGTGTGTGTGTGTGTGTGTGTGTGTGTGTGTGTGTGTGTCTGCATGTGGTGGATATGTATACCTAGAGGCCACAGGTCTCAGGCTTCTTCTCAGGCAGGAGAAGTGTATTCCAGGGTGACTGGCCAGGCACCAGAAAGCCAGTCTCTTCAAGTCAGAGAAGGTGACAGTGACTTTTAGTTCAAACAAAGAAGGTCTTTTTCCAAACAGTTGTCTGTTGTTAAACATCCTTCAGACTACCTCCAGAGATGGGGGCCTACTTAGACCTTTGGGTTTTAGTAACTTTTCTAACTTTTTTCTAGTATCTGAGGGAGACTGGGTGACAAAGTGGGCCCTGGATGAGAGACCTGGCCTCTCCCCACCTCCACAGGGACCAACCCTGACTGTGAGTGGGTGTCAAGCAACCAAACAAGCAAGTATTACTGCTTCTGTAGTGGGCAGGGTTTTCAGTTCCTCTGGGTGACCTGGCAGAGCCCAAAAGATTCTGGTCTCTAAAGGTATGGGGCACAAATCTAATACAGGGAAATAGAACTGACAGAAACATAGAAAGGCATACAGAGACATGCATACACATAGAGACACAGTAAAGACAACCAGAGGTGACCACCACACATCCATACACCTGAACAGACAGAAAGATCCAGTGACATCTCACATGGATCTTAGACATTGGATCAGCAGCCATGACAGACCCCTCCTATGTGCCCAAATAGAAGGCACCTTAACCAGACTTAACTCTGGAGGTGACAGACCAGGTGGTGACTTTCAAATCTGTTTCCTTTTGGGTGGAGGTGTCAGACTCCTCTGAAGTGGTAGGTAGTGACTGATCAAAGGGACCCTTGGGGACTTGGATCATCTCAGGTCATGTACCCCTTAAGAATCCCCTTACCACTGCAACTCTTCCTTGCTTCAAGGGGCTCTGATATTCCTGGTGTCTCAAGGTCTAGTCTCTGGGATCTCAGTGGAACCTCCAGAAATGTTGTGGGGTATTCACTAGAGAAGACTGCTCAGACATGGGTTTAAGACAACAGAAAGTCTTTATTATCTGGTTCGTGACTACACTGGGTATTTGGGATCCCAATATAGTAGCCCTGGGCCTTTTACAGGATGAGCTTTTAAGCACAAAATCTGTGTTTCAGGCTGACATATTTCATTTAACAAGAACAGTTAGCTAGAAGCGGAGCTACAGAAGCTGAAAAGCAAGATTAGTGCATTTAGAGATTTTTCCAGAACTGTATGGACTTGATTGATTAAGCCTTTGTTTTACTTTTGGCAGCTGGTGTTGTCTATGAGCTGTTTTACAGTACTTCTATTATGGAGTAACTTGTGCTAAGGCTTGGGGGCCTACTGAGGTCTGGGGCCTAGAAATTGTTTTACTCTATCTACTTGAGGGTGACTACTATATATTTTTTCACATGGGTTTTTCCTCAGATTTCAGAGTCATGGTTTTGCAAGCCTATACAGTCTGAAAAGCTGTGGGTATAATCATATAATCTCTGGCTTCCCTGAAATTCAGTTGGAAATTGCCAGAGAAGTATGAGTTCCTGCAATTTGGAAGCAGAGAATTTATTTGGTTTGTATCCAATTTTGCAAAAGTGAATATGGTGGCTAATGTTGGGAGCAGAAAGATCTTTGTGCTCACAGACGAGAGCTTGGGAAAACAGGAGTGTTAAGCATATCAGGTTGTCTCCTCAAAGGAAGAGATGTATGTAACCCATTTCTACCCACAAGGCTGGGAGCAGAGGCTGTTAATAGCTTGTTGTCCTCTGCACTACCTATAGGGCCCTATTGGGCCAGGCCACAGTTGTCTCCTACCTGACCTTACAAATAGAATAGGAGATGGTTAATAGCCTAGTGATCTTTGCACTGTCTGTATGACTGAGACCACACCAGATCCTCCCCCAGGCTCTTAATGTAATACATGTAGTTTACTATAGACCCCATCTTCATCACAGAGGTGACAAACTCTTTAAAAAAGAGTTTTGATTTAATTATTCCTTAAGCTTTATTGTACATCCAGGATTGTATTACACCAGGAAACTATTTTCCAACTGTACTCTACTTAAATATGCTTAAAATAAACTGTCTAGTGTCAGCCTCCAGCAGTTTGAACCAACATGGGTTGCTGAGTCATGTTGACCTGGGTTTTCTTCTTCTCTCAGATGAATCATTACTCTGTTAACTTTGGTGTTTACAGAGACCCTAGCTGCTTCTTTGTGAGATAGTTTGGGAAGCTACAGGTCTAGAATTGTTCATCTCATGTAAACCACCAAAATTTCCTGGCATGGCAGTGTTAAACATAGACCATCTTTAAAAGGACCACATTGTCATAGCTAGCTCCCTGTTTGGTGAATTTATTTTTCTCTGATCCTGATCATCTTGGAAAAGCTTCTCTCTCTCTCTCTCTCTCTCTCTCTCTCTCTCTCTCTCTCATATTTGCAAAGAACTGAAACCTTCTAGGAAAGGCTATGGCAGGCAAGTGAGTTTCCAGGAGAATGGCCAATCATTGCAGTGGGTGCATGCTGGAGAGACACAGCCCCAAAGACTTCATTCCAAGACTGCTTCTCGCTGCTGATATGCCTTTCTTGCTATTATTACATAGCCTAATAATTCCTGGGTGTCAGACCACCTTATTTAACAAATTTCCTGCAGATCAACATGAAGATGAAATTTCATGAATTAATGCTGTTTAGATGAATTAATTACTTTATAGCATTCCTGATTGAGTCAAATAATTTGAAGAAAATTTAAAGAGATGGTTTTAGTTGTTTTGCCAGAAAGATGTAATAACTTTATAATCAAGAATAGAATGTGCCCCCCTCCTCATAGTAAGTAAAGGCTGCATAATAAGAAATACAATGATTTTTCATAAATAAGAAAGAAATATAGGCTTGGGACAAATTTTTGATCAAGGAAAAACATTAATTCTAAGTCAGGTCCAAGGATGAAGCCACAGTTGTGCACTATGATAAAGCAAGGCCAAGTAGAACTGTTCCTTTGAACTTATAATGAGCTTGTGAATGAGACACTACTTTGAACTTACTATCAACATCCTTCAGTAACTCCCCTTTTGTGTAATGTTTCATCTACAAGGTAATTTTATAAAGAACTTTTGTCTAAGAAAGTGTAAAGAGGCTGAGAGAAAAGTAAGGTGTGGCATTTGTAGCTCAGCCCCATCCACCAAATGTATGTATTTGTCTGTCTGTCTGTCTGTACATACATACACGAGCAGGAACATGTGTATGTACATAAGTATGCAGGAACATGTGTGGAATTGTTGAGACAGGTGGTCAGACCTGGCCAACGTATGTGTAAGTGTTTGTGCTTGTCTGCTGTATACATGACTTTTTCTCTATCTTTTCTTTCTCACTGGCTCACAAAGAGTTAACGAACTCCGAAGGAGAGTCTTGCCTGGCCAGTAAGAGGTCCTCAGCCAGAGAGAAAGTAAGGTGGTTTTTTTTTTTTGTTTTTTGTTTTTTTGTTTTGTTTTGTTTTTTAATCCCCTGATGCTATCAGAAGCTAGCTAGCAGCTTTTGGCCACAAAATAGCAAAGAGTTAAAGACAGAAGAATTGCCAAAGGTAAAGCTACTTTGGCCCTGATCTCTGATGATTCTACACATCTTTGCCTCCTTCCTTGGTGAACTGGGTGCTGAGATAAGCCCGACAAAGAATAAATGTTTGTATTGGTTGGTCCTTTTATTACATTTCTGTTTCATTAATATCTGTCACTAATGTTCTGCCTACTTGATGTTGATGAACCTCTGGTTTCAGTGGCATAGGCTCTACGAGCCGTAAGCAAAGCACTCTGTTCTTTCTCCAGTTTCTTCCTTGTCATTTGCTTTGGTTTTGATGCATGTGTCACTCTACACTGAACTGGGAAATGAGCCTGCCTCTAGAGTCTCCTGATCCTCTCTGGAGGCCACCAGTCAAGGTGATAGCAGTTCCTGCCTCTTTCTTTGTCTTCATCTTATCTGCATACACTTCCAATTATCAGCCTCCCCTTTGACTGCAGTTCTGGGCCAGCCTGTGCTGTGATACCAGTAGTGTGGTCAGTCGCAAAGACTTCACTGCCTAAAAGACTAGAGATGAGGGCCTAGTGGCTATGGTAAGGTGTGTCCTATGAAGGCAAAGGACCATCCCTCTCCCCTTCTCCCATCTCTCTCCATCATAGGACCTGATCTGACCCGGTGCCTTTCTTCCTGAACTATTACAGGATGTGTGGACCACCCACCCCAAGTGCCTCTTCTACCTTCTTATTAAATTTCAAAATGATCATTTCACAAAATGATGTGAAATGATGAGAGGATCAGGAGACTCTAGAGGCAGGCTCATTTTCCAGTTTGTCCACATAATCCACTTCCTGCCGCCTGACAAAAACTAGTCTTAGGTATTTAAGGCATTCTCAAATACTCATTGAGGGCTTGGTTGTTTGAAGGAGCTGTGTATGTCTCAGCATAAGTCCCATATGGTTTGAATGTGAAATGTCCCCCACAGGCTGGTGTATCTTAATACCTGGCTCAGGACTGTTTGGGGAGTTGTAGAGCCTTTGGATAGGGGATCTGGGACAGATTTAAGCCAGAGGTGGGGCTAGATGGTTACAACCAGTTCTGTTCTACCTCAATGCTCTGCTCTCGGGTCAACCAATGAGATATGAGCAAGCCACCTCACGCTCCCTCTACCTTTGACAGGAGTTATTCCTACTGCTATGGATGCTACCAGGCCTCACCACCATGAAACCCTGAGCAAACTTAGTCCCTCTCTCCTTAAGATGCTTCTGTCAGGCACTTGTCCCAGTGATGAGTAAAGTCCCCACCCCCAAACCAGGGGAAGATCTCTGATTCGTACACCCGCATCACATGCCAAATGTCTGAACTAATGATGAAGAAAGGAGCTTGGTGACAAAAGGTCCTCATCAACAACCCTGAACATACAGAAGAGCAACTTGGTGGACCCCATCATCCTTTGGCCTCTCTGGGGTTCTTCTGGAGTACTGCACTTTGTAGTCACAACCCACACAGCACAGGTTCCATGAGATCTTGGCAGAGACCTTCTCACATGTGCCAATCCCAATTCCTTCCAAGTTACATGACTCTGGGAACAAGAGAAGATAATCTAATAGAAGGTACCTTGGAGGAGAAGTAAGGAGGTTGTTTGATAGAGACTTAAAAGATTTAGGTGAGCTCGGTAAGGATTTCACCACTGTGTTACCATCATAAGCTTCAATGGAGAGGATTATCGAACCTCGGCAAACGTACACACAGTATGACTTTTCCTCGTGCATCTTGTCTGTGGTATGGGAGGGGAAGCCTGTTTTGGAGTAGCAAACCCACAGACTGCAAGCAGCAGTTGGAACCGTCCAATCATCATCATCATCATCATCATCATCATCATCAGCAGCAGCAGCAGCAGCAGCAGCAGCAGCAGCAGGAGGTACCTCTTATGCAGACCACTTGTCACTTACTTTTTTCAATCTGTTGCCTCAAGTGAAACTCAACAAACTTTCCTTAGATGTCTACATTCAGCTTGGTTTTGTGGCTGCAGAACTGCTATTAGGGCTTTGTTTCTGTCCTTAGGAAATTTATAGCACAGCACATTGGAGAGATGGAAATGTTAACGGATAATTACTACCAACTATGGAAAGTCCTAGAAAGCTACATACAGAGTCCTGCACAGCTCAGAAGGTGGATGATGTGCGATGTGCGTGTGTGCATGCGTGTGTGTGTGTGTGTGTGTGTGTGTGTCTTGTTCTTCTGTGTCCACCCAGTTCTGCCCAAGGAAGCTGACCTGTGTGAGCTATAGCACCAGACTCCATTGTCTTCTATCTCGTTTTGCAATGGGTGAAGAATTGGTCTGTGATAGACAGGGGTAGGTGTGGGAAGGAGGGAGTGGTTATTCTTTTATTTGCCCCCATATGGCATGATCTTGGGTGGCTACATCCCTCTGGCAAAAGACACAACACCATTTGAGGCAGCCTCTAGCTGAGACTTTCCTCATGGCTCCAACAAGGACTCCTTTTTCCTCATAATTCCTAGGGGATAGCAATTCTGTTCTTATCACCCCAAGCACTGCGTTAGCTCTTTTATTGCCTTGTTAATGGCTTACACCTCTATAAATCATCATATAGTGAGTCTTAGTCCAATCATTCTTAGCTGGTATATTGTTCTTCCTTCTGGGACCAAGTCTGAGTATATGAAAATCTACTTGGGGCAGGTTTCATGAAGGGGGTGACATTGGGGTAAAAGCTAAAAACCAAGAGGATTTTTGTTTAATAATCCCATTAGCCTTATCATCCAAAGGCAATAAATTGATACAGTCCCAGGCACAATCTCTCTATACTACAAGTTTCTCTCATTATCTGTGATTTTTCCACTTTGCAAAAAATACTTATAATCAAACAAACATGATGTACAGGATAGAAGTTGTCCCATTGATATCCGTTGTTTGACAATATAGTGAGGATGCTTTAAAATGAATTGACATTTAATTAATCACTGTAGCACATATGGAGAGTTGACAATGTGTGAAACAATTTTGAAAATATGTCTTTCTCTCTCTCTTTCTCTCTCTCTCTCTCTCTCTCTCTCTCTCTCTCTCTCTCTGTGTGTGTGTTGTGTGGGTGCACAGGCCTGTGCTTGTATGAATGCCAGAGGTTGGTGTCTAGTGTCTTGCTTTATCACTCCCCACATTATGTCTACCACTGAACCAGGATCTTATTAATTCCATTGGAATGGCTGGCCAGCAAGCCCAGAGATCTGCCTGTCTCTGCACTCCAGTACTGGGACTACAGACCTGACTTTGGTTGAGCACTGGGGATCTGAACTCTGGTCCTCATGAGTTCAGTACCCACTGAGCCATCTACCCAGCCTTGAAATACTTTTTAAAATTCAGCATGCAGATACTATGTGGCTTGAGTATGGATTTTATAAATCCTTGAACAAATGTCTAAGCCCTTTCTAGTCTGTTTCCAGGGTCAGGACACACAGATCTAGACTGAGTCTTCCTGTATTTCTTCTGGTGCCCAGAACCTGGGCTATAAGATATTAGAGGTGGGAAAACATACAGAAGCTAACTGCTGAGATCTAATTGCTTCTGTCTTATAGACAAGAGAAAACATGATGCAATTATAGTCTCAAGGGTTATGTGGCCCATTAGTAGCTGAGTCAATGGGAAAACCTGGGTCTTATGTCTTTCCATCTATAATTCTTCCTACTATTGAAAAATAAAATTTGTTATTATCCCATGGTAACATTATGTGTCAAAAATTTGATCTCCTGGTGTCCTCCAGATTGAGCAGATGGTAAACATCTCCTCTCTCCCCCACCTCCCACTCCCTGTTCATTCTAAAGCATGGAGTCCTGGACTGGCAGGACCAATTCCACAGGAACAGATGGGGTGACGAGGCTTAGCCCATTGCAGACCAAGGGCAAGAATGGTATTCTATCCCCCTCCTCCTAGTCTCAGAGAGATTTTAGTCAGTCCTGGGCTGAACAGATGGGGTGAAGATGTAACTCCTGCATATAAAGGCAGCAGGGCTACCCTTTGAAGAGACTGTAGGTTGGCCTGTGTTAATCATTTTGTCCATATATCTGTAGAACCTTTCACAGCTCAATTGTTTATATCTCAGAGAGCCAAGATACATCTTGTGAAAGCGGAAAGGTAGATACTGAATGCCCAATCTCTAGAGTAGGGACCTGGCCCACAACATCTGACCTGGGAAGGTTAACAGTTGATCACACCAGATCTACAGGTCACTGTGAGGCTTACGTGGGATGTGGGCAAGAAGGACCTTCTCTCAGCAGAGCTAAGTACACTTGCTGATTGTGTTTCTTCCCCAAGGTCAGAACACTGAGATCTGACCCTGCCTGTGGTGTACCCTCAGCCAGGAGGGCCCTAGCCATATGGACAACCAGGTAGGTCCAGTCTATTCTTTGTATCAGACACATCTATAGACAGTTTAGAAATGTTAATATTATGAAAAATAAGTAGGTCCTTTTGGAATATGTTGGTATCTTAGAATGTTCCACATGTGATAGGAGGTAGAATTTATGAGGGTAGTAATGAGTAGTCATTGTTTGCTCTGCTAAGCATGCTGCTAGGTGCACAGACAGAATAAGCCCAGTCTTCTTGCCATTGCTGATTGGCCAGAAATGGACTCTGGTCCAAGCTGAGTCAGTTACACTTCCCATCCTACTGGCTATAGTTGATTTTCTGGAAATGAGCAACTAGGCTAGAGTGGGCAGTTGAAATGTTTCCTGGAATCATTGTTCCTTGGGTTATTACTGGTGACACAGTGGGGTGGGATGAGCCTAGAGCCACTGACTGTCATGATTCTTGTGGCTTGAGGAAGACTAGGAGAAGAAAGCTGACAGGCAGAGAGACTGAGATAGGAGACTGAGATAGTCCTGCCCCTGGGATCAGTTGACCTTCAGGCCATGAATGTCCATAGTTCGATTATATAAATTAAAGAAAATCCCAGCTGTTTCTTGCAACCAAAAGAATGCAGACAAACTCAGATGAGGAATAAAAGCAGTAAATTTCTAAAAGCAAGCTTCATATCCAATTCATCTTGGAATCTCTACTATCTGTTGTCACAGCGTGATCTGTTCTGAGTAGACCCAGTGGGATTTCTGACAAAAATTAATTAAGGTTCTATTATCCCAGGCCCCTAATGGATAGTGAATGTTTGTCTACAGATCTACCGGGGAAAGCCAGAGAAATAAGAGCATCTGCAGGATATGCTTTATGTTTCAGGAATATTTTTCTAGCTTGGGAATCATTACTGAAGGGACAGAGTAAGCCTTAGGCAAGATCAAGACAAGAGAACCAGTCAGAGAGAAGTCAAGAGCCAGTTCCAGCAATTGGGGTCTTGAAATCCCTGGGACTCAGGCAGCCATGGTGCTAAACTGTCGGAAGAGAACATTCACAGGTCTGGAGTCTCTTCAGCAGAGAGGTTTAGGGATAGTGAGGAGGTTAGGAGCCACTGGTCAGCTGGCTAAGTCAGCTCCTGAGTTTCACTTTCTCACCAACAGGTTCTCGTGTTCCTTTATTCATTTCACTCATTTCCATTTTATTTTATTTCTAGACAGAGTTTCCTGTGTTTAGGCTGCTCTTGAACTTGTGCAGTCAAGGATGACCTCAAACTCCTGCTCTTTCTGCCTCTATATTCCAAGTGTTATTCCATGTATTCCTGTCTTAGTTAGGGTTTACTGCTGTGAACAGACACCATGATCAAAGCAATTCTTATAAAGGACAACATTTAATTGGGGCTGGTTTACAGATTCAGAGGTTCAGTCCATTATCCTTAAGGCAGGAACATGGCAGCATCCAGGCAGGCATGGTGCAGGCAGAGCTGAGAGTTCTACGTCTTCATCTGAAGGCCACCAGTGGAAGACTGAAGGCTGGTTCCTATGGTTAGGGGGAGGGTCTCACTGCCCACCCCCACAGTGACACACTTCCTCCAGCAAGGCCACACCTCCTAAGAGTGCCACTCCCTGGGCCAAGCATATTCAAGCCACCACAATTCCTATCTATATTTGAGTACCTACTATGCACTGGGCACTGTCCTGGTTCACTGCTTCCCCTTTGTGTCCTGGTTCAGATGAGGCCCACTGAGGTTGAACTCTGGTGATTTGTATGTGGTAGGGGTAGGCCCAGCAGGCAGGTATTGTGTAGAAGACCAGGAGGAGGTGAGTGAAAAAGGTGTATTTGCCTGAAGCAAGGCTGCAGCTGATCCGCAGCTGGGTCCAGCAGCTCTCGGAAGGTAGAGTGGTCAGGGAAAGGCAAGTCACCGATGACATTACAGGTGGGCATTTTCGGTCCTGAGTAAAGGATATTTTCTCCTTGTAGTATTTTCTAGAACACAAATTTCCTCAGGACACTGACTGTGGAAATCTTTTCCTCATTTTGGCTTTTGGCTGCCCCATTTTGGGGTGGTGCAAAGGCGTGGTATCTGCTGGCTTTCAGTAGATTGGCAGCCCCAGAACCTAATCCTATTTAGTGATTTCCCAAGCATGGAAAGACGTAAAGACAGGCTTATTAGAAACTCAAACTGTCTGGTGCTTGTCTACAAGGAGAGGTCAACAGAGTTTAAAGTAGAGTCATAGAAAAATGCAAAGGAAGTGTTATCACAAGCTGTGAGAAGAAAACTTAAGTTTGATTCTATAAAATAACTCTTTCATGATTGGTCAGCACAGCCTGGTTATCATGCCACTGTGTGTTCCATAGTAAAGACTTAGTTGTGGAGTAGTATTCTCAGTGGAAATCTCCTAGCCAGAAAGGTGCTCAATTCAAGTTCCAGAAAGACCGACAACATAATAATGATTTTTAGTGATAGTAAAGGAAATATAAAAGAAAAAAGGGTCATTGAATTGGAATCCAGAATTTAAATCCTAATATTTCCTGGGGCAATACCTGGAAGTATCATATTATATTAATAAATTAGGTGTTTATTACAGATAATTAAACTATTTAATGCAAATAAATTTCTATTTGATACAATCTAAGTGGATGTTTGTGGATGTAAAACTAAGTATTTGGAGATGTTCTCCAATGGTGGTGTGTAGCCCTTTGGAGGTTGCTGTTATTTTAACTTCCCATACTGTTCAGGATTTCATGCGCCTGTTGATCTACAGCTGTTCTCCAGACAGTGAGCTTTTGCTCCACAGGGTTCTATAGCATGAGGCACTTGTGAATTGTAATGTAAAGACATCACTTGACTCAACTCTGCTTGTGATGATGGTGGACTAAAGTATGGTCACCTACAGTTCCCACTGCAAAAAAAACAAAAAACAAAAAACAAAAAAACAAAACAAAAAACAAAGAAAGAAAGAAACAAACCTGGAAGTTTTAATATAAAAAGGGACATTTGCCAGCTATTGGTCTGTAGTGAGCCAGAGCTGGGAGAAGTCTGGAAAGAATGGAGACTCGCTGAGGTGAGCATCCTGTTCCAAATCTGTTCCCTTCAAGAGGTTTCATTGGCCATTAAGCATCAGGGACTCAGAGCTTGAGAAACCAAGCAGAAAATGACTTCTAAGAGACATAATATGAGCAGGGCTGTCATCAGTTCCTCATGGCTGGACAGACAGAAAGGGGAGTTCTGGGGTTACAGAGACAGCAAAGTTTTGATTGGCCAAAGTCCTGTAGAAAATGATTTAGTCTATACCATTTAGGCACTCATGGTTAAGAGGTAAAATTGCCAAAGAGAGCTTGCTCACAGTGCTGGAGAGAAAAACTGGACCTCATGCTTTTCTGAGGAATAAAAACTCCCTTCTGTATTCTATAATCTGGAACTGAAAACAATCCCCCTTAAAATCTGCTTTCTACATATCTAAAATGAAAAATATAATAGATGGGCTAACAGCAGGTAAGTGCTGTCTGAAGAAATGTTTAGCCATTGAAAGATGGACAAACATGAAACACACAGTCTGAAGCATGAAGAATTTGTGTTTGTTTATTTGTTTTTATATATAGAAAATACAAGATAAACAAGTGTTAGAAAGAGACTGTCTAGGTGATGAGACCAGACACATGTAGATGGGAACTCCTGGGAAAGAAAGTAGATGACTTAGAAGTAAAATTTCAATGGATGAGGGTTTTCACGTCTGAGACTGATTGATGTTATCAAGCTGTAGACTCAAGCCACATTATAAAACACAGAGGTATAAATAAAAAGAAAACCACAACTAACCACATCATAATACAAATTCTAGCAGGAGAAATACAGAAAACATATCTCAGTCATATAAGAGAAAGAGAGAAATAAGAGAATGAGAAACATAGAAGAGACATAGCTAGAAACCAGATATAAGAAGATAAATATTAACTAAAATGTTAGAAATTATATTAAATGTGTCTGACTTAATACTCTGGTTAAAATACAGAAAGAAATGAGAAAACACACACAGCTGTGTACCTCTTACTAAGAAATAGACCCTATCTATGTATAAGGACACAAGGAAAATAGATTGTAAGGCAAGGCATACTGTTAGAATTAAAAGGATATTTTAAAAGTTCATCCTTTAGGGAGACAATTTATTGTTATATGAACCTATTAAAGGAACTTCAAAATGTGTAAAGCAAGACCTCTGAATATAAATATAAATATGAACTAGGGTTTATAGTTCTAGTTGAGTTTTTGAAACTAACTTTCCCAATAATATGAAAAAACAATATATCAGTAGCAACACAAAAAATTCTGAAAACTTAATGAGTAAATGGGTTCAATTTATAACAGCATACTTAGAACAACATATCTAGTAATTCCAGAATGCACAAGTTTCAAAGAGTTACATATCAAATTATAAATCAATAACAAAAGCAACTAGATCATCCCTACATATTTTGGAATTAAATGGTATATGAAGTGGAAATATCTGGATATGTCATGTGATGCAGACTCAGATGGTGTTTTGCTGAGGCAAGACCCATGGGTGGACATGTGACATTTGGAGACAGTATAGATAGTACTCAATGGACAGTGATGGTGTGCTTGCATAGCTAGCCTTGCAATGCTTTGTTGGTCTTGAGTCCCTGCTCATCTTCGCTTCATTGAGTAAGGCACATCAGAGAACTTCTCTTGACACCCTGGCTGACCTTGTCAATCCCAATGACTCACACAGATTAGCAGGTTCTGCTGTATCGTGCCACTGCTGCTGACTGGTGTTACATATCCTGACACTACTGAACTGAACCGCTGGTATCCTGACAAACGGAGGTTGGAATCACCTCAGTAAACGACTTCTAGACAGATTCACATCCCCTGTCCTATTTACCATATTTTCTCCCCTACTTTGGATGGAGGGCTAGAAGAGGGGCCGAAGCCTTTGGGAACCCTTATTAAAAGTAGGTTCTGAAAAATATAAGCCTACAGGTACATATCCAAATGCCACAAGTCAAAGAGAAGATGCAGTAAAACCTTGAGAATCTTAAGGAGGAAATGGCAGTGGAAACCTGAGTCTACAGTCAGTTCTGACCTATTTTCAGGGTCCTTACTTTCAGCCCTGTTTTACTTCTTATGTTAATGATTGTACCTTAACAGGATAAGATTGACTCACCAACCAGTGCAATGTGATGCAGTAGAACATTACATTTCTCCAAGCTAAGTCAACATGTGGAATTCTAGGAGTTGGTGAACTGATACCACCTATTGTGCTTTTCCATCTTCTCAGTGAGGAGATCTAATAAGAGTAATTTACAGACAAGAAGGAGGACGCATTAGATCTCCTATGCCAGGGTAGAGGGTGAATTTTGAAGTCAGATCACAAACCTACTGTTTAATAACTGTATGAATTTCAGCAAACTAACTGCACTGAACTTTGGATTCTTTGGCATTTTATAATACAACTTTCTTATGCACTGTTTTTGGTATCATCTATATACATGCTTCTTTATCTATGGAGAAAGTCCAAATGTTTTATAAGATATTCAAAACTATGTCTCTGACCTTCAGTGGAATACAATCATGGTAATAACAATCTCATCTAAGTAAGTTCTTCTGGAGCTTACATGAGATTGTTGCCATCCTGTTAGCTGGCATTTAGAAAAGTTGAAGGCCTTCCTATACATATGGTTTCTTTCACATATAACATTTATTATGGTTTGAATAAGAGTAGACCCAATAGGCTCATATATTTGAATGCTTAGTCACCAGGAATAACACTATTTGAAAGGATTAGAAGGATAAGAAGGTGTGGGCTAGTTGGAGTAGGTGTAGCCTTGTTGGAGGAAGTGTGTCACTAGATGCGGGGTTTAGGATTTCCAAAGCCTATGCTGGGTCAGGGCTGTCTCTCTCTGTCTGTCTAGCAATTAGGATGTAGCTTTCAGCTACTGCTCCAGAACCTGCTTGCCACCATGCTTCCTGCCATGATGATAATGAAATTGTAAGCAAACCCCCAATAAAATGCTTTCTTTTATAATAGTTTCCTTGATTGTACTGACTTATCATAGCAATAGAACAATGATTAAGGTACAATTATTTGTATAAAAATTGGGGAAAGTAATGACTTCAATAGCACTTATATTAAATTTAGATCAATACAAAGAAATTTAGCATAGTCCCTGAGCAGGGAAGACATACAAAATTGTGACACAATCCATAATTTTGAAAAATGGGGAAAATAATTATCTTTTTTTTCTTCTAGACCTAAACTGCTTTTGTATCTGTAAAATCTCTTTGGAAGGGTACACACATGAAGAATTAGGGACATTGCTTGTCACTAAGGCAGACAATAGGTGCCTTCATATCAGAGGAAGAAGGGAGAATGTTCACCTATATACGCTTATTCATTCTTTCCCACTTTCTGAACTTTTAGATAAACTAGTTGACCATCTGCCCAAAATATAAACTTTAAGTTGGTATAGCAATGCACAGTTGTAGTCCCAGCACTACTGAGGCTGAGGAGAGAAGATTGCTTGAACATAGGTGTTCAAGACCAACCTGGGCAATACAGAAACCACCATCTCAAACAATGGCAAACTGCAAAAAGAACTTTTAAAATGAGAAAGAAAGAGTTATGAGAAAATGTTTTGGTCATTTTGAAATCACTAATTTTTAAAAAAATTTCATTGAATAACAACTATAGAAATTTATCTTAAAAATGTTTGTATTTTAAGAATAAGTCAGGTTTGTTAACACAAACATCACCTCATATACTTTTGTATGGTAAGGACATTTCAAATGTACCCTTTTAGCAAACTTGAAATATGCATTATTTATTGCAATCAGTATTCTGCATAGTGGGTCTTGGAAATTGTTCTCCTAATGAATTTTGTGACATTGGTCAACATTCTCCAACCTCCAACCCTCAGCCCTGGTGACCCCCATTCTACACTTTCTCAAAATCAGGTTTGTTAGACTTCACATTTGAGTAAGATCACACAGTGCTTGTCTTTCTCAGTCTAGAACACTTAACAAATGTTCTGGGTTCACCCATGTAAACATGGATACTGAATTTCTGTCTTTCTAATGTTGAGGAGTATCTTACTATAGATTTCTCTCATTTTCTTCATCTGCTCACTTACATCTTTATATCTTGATTCAGTGCCTGGCTATTGTCAATAATGTTGCCCTGAAAATGAAAGTGCTTATTTTAACTTCTTTAGAGAGGCAGGTCCCAGAGTTGTTCATTTGTAATTCTAGGTTTAGGTTTTAAAATTAAAGAATTCCCTCCCCCTTTCTTTCATTCTCTCTTTCCTCTCCGTCCCCCCTCTCTGTGTGTGCTTTGAGCATGTGAGTGCTCACAGAGGTAGAGAACGGTCTTAGATCCCTGATGCTGGAGTTAAAGGCAGTTGTGAGCTACCTGACATAGGAGTTGACAAACTGAACCCTGATCCTCTGCAAGAACAGCAAGCACTCAACAGCTGAGCTGTTTCTTCAGCCTCTAGTTTTAGTTTTTGGTTGTTGTTAAGTTTGTACCATAGATATTAATTTGATGGATTAAACATTAATATTGTTATTGGTGAGTTTAGATAAACACAAATTAAATATTCTACCCAGGGACATTCTAGCCAGCTTCTAGTTGTAGCTACCCAAAGAGATGCAGAGAATAAATGGAGCTTGTGGTTGTTTATTTCCAAATATTTCTTGTTATTTCAGCTGTTCTGTTTAGGGTTGCTCATAAGGTTTGGATCAAGTCACCTTTGCTGACTTTAAGGACTGTCTCTAAGGCCCACATATTATCTTACAAATGCTTAATAGATCATAATCTGAATCCTTACTGAATATCTGATGGGATGTGTCTTAAGTTTCAGGCAAATAAGATGCTGTTTTGAGCTATCCCCTTTGTCCTCACAGGGTATGGCCTGCCTGTGACTTTCAGGCTTTCATATTTGTTTAGTCACACCAAAACAGAAATAAATCTTATTAAGAAATATTCTGTACCGGAGCTTGCCTATTTAGCCTGGCCCACCTTGACCTCACACCAACATCTTAAGTATAACAGATAGAGATGCGCTTTGGTCGGGAGTTTCGACCTTATGATACTCAGTTGTATTGTTTAATTTTTTTTTTTTAAGTTACAAATAGTTTTATTCCAAATAGCTATGCTCTGACACTTTAATTAAAACTTCATAAAGTATTGATGTGTTCTGAGATACTGACTGCCAATTCTGGGCTCAATTTTCAGTGCCTTCTTATTAGGTGATGACTTAGTAGCTAAGGTATAGGTCACTTTCCCTGTTTTGTGTTAGGGGATTATCTTTGGTCCTACAAGAACTTGTCCTATATCATCTTATGTTAAAGTTTTCTCTCTCCCCCCCCCATTCTGGTGTCTTTACTACTTAATTCTTGATTCTGTAACTACAATGTTTTGAAAGCAGCATTGTCAAAGAATTTTTACTTCCCAGTATCCACCCATACCAGTTTCTTGGGGGAATTCTACAGACTTCTGCTTACACTGATGGGGTAAGTGGCAGGGGCATCTTCTATCTGCCCCTACAGAAGGCTGAAGGCTCTCTGTGTTCTCTTGGATGGCTGCTTTATCTTTGCAGCATTGGGTTCCTTCCCCTTTTCTTAAGCCAGTAGAGATGGGGAATTTCAAACTTTTCCATAGGAGAAAAGGCAACATTTTGTTGGACTATGATGAGATGTGTGTGTGTGTGTGTGTGTGAGAGAGAGAGAGAGAGAGAGAGAGAGAGAGAGAGAGAGAGAGAGAGAGAGCTTTGCACATTTGCTGTATGGTATTAAACATCCATCTGAAAGGGGTGAACGATAAAGATGACTTAAAGATTTGCTATCACTTTATGCTCCAGACTAAGGAACCAAGGAGTGGGGGGGGGGGGGAGGGGAGCATGCCTACCTTCCCCAAGCTGACTGCTCTAATGGCTCTAAGGTTCCCCCAGCAGGATTCAGTTGACTGGCTTTATAACTGAATCCCAATGTAATTGGCTCTCCATTTCTGAACTACTCAAAATTTAATTTCAGTAATCCAATATTATGAAATTGGCATTGTGCAAGATTCCTGGCACAAGAGAAGTAGGTTTGCCTGGAGCCTTCACAGCCCTTGACTCATGTTTAAATAACATCCATGTCTGTCCTTTAAGTTCATATCCACTCAACTATGCACAATTATGGATTTCAGATCACCAGCGTTGAGTCTTGAAAAGGATATAGACATCTCAATCCCAAGGTCTAGGTCCTGAACACTGGGAACTCAGTATCCTACATTGCATCTTGCTTTTCTTTCTCAGCCATCTTGTAAAATGCACAGTTGACATTTGGGTGACTTGGTCAGGGATGCAGATGCTATGAATGTTGAGTCTTCTACAAGAAAGTTAAGGCTGGATCAAGGCAGTTCACATAGGATCTTCTATATACAGATTAAAGCTCTACTGAGACACTGAAAAAGTACAGAACACTTCCTTTTGCTGACCTGATATATTTCTCAGCACAACAAAGCATGTGCAGGTTCCTGAGAAGGAGTCTTCTGAGGCTGGAGGCTTGAATTAGCCCACTGCAGTTGGCCAGGAGCCCAGATGATGGGGATCTCCAACTACATGTCGACTCTCAGAGTCTAGGAACTTCCTAACACTGTGTGCACAGGCTGCATTTCTTTTATCTCTCCCTAAAGATGTGTGAAGGCAAGAGGAAAACCACAAAGCTACTGGTCTTCCAGTTGGGTTAGATCCTGGCACTGGGAAAGACTTCACCCATTGTTTGGCATTGAGTGCTTCTAAAACCCAGGCCAATTGAAGCTGTCCCAGTAGACAACAAAGCTGCCCTTTTGAGAGAGCGTAGGTGTGAGTCTGAATACCTCCATAGCCCTAGTATGGTACTGAAGTCTGGGAGGATTCCTGGAGAGCTCCTGATCTTTGTATACATCTGGAGGCCGAGAAGCTGAGTTCTGATATCAGTGAGGGATGGTGCAGTTAAGGCAGCAACAGCTGAGCGGACGCAGTCCTGGGGAGGGTTGAAGCTTGCTAGCAGCACTGGTTTCCTTCAAACCTATTTGTCTCCAACTGCCACCAGAAGGTGCCACCCACTCGGACAGAGGGGTTTCTCTCCTCAGTTAGCCCTTCCTAGAAATGTCCTCACAGACCCACTCAGAGACATATTTTTTATTTGATTCCAGATTCAGTCAAGATGACAATCAAGACTAGCTATCATGATTATGTGTGCTATTTTGGGTATAGACTTGATTGTCGACAAATATGGGGCTGGAACTTTGGTTCAGTCCTGAAGAGTTGAGTCCCTGCTTGGTAAGGAACAAATCAAGCATAAGTTTGGAGTCATTGTTTCTATTGTTGTCATGGAAGATGATGACATAGGGTAGCCCCAAGATTCAAAAACGACTTACAAAATTTAATTCAAGACATTTTATTGGAGTGTGCTTGTGTATACAGTATTGGGTTTCATAAATTTAATTTCTCTCAAGTACTTCATGTACCTGGACCA
The DNA here is from genome assembly GCA_019843965.1 of Rhynchomys soricoides. Lineage (NCBI taxonomy): Eukaryota > Metazoa > Chordata > Mammalia > Rodentia > Muridae > Rhynchomys > Rhynchomys soricoides. The sequence continues at coordinate 5,377,068 of JADRCH010000157.1, read as the reverse complement.
TATACACCGAGTTCATGCTCTTCCACTCACTCACCCCCTTCCCTTTGGCTAGTCTTTTCCTCTTCCTAATCTTTCTTCTGCTTCATGTCATTCATATATGTATGTGTGTGTGAATATGTATCCTTATAGAATTTAAAGACCCACAAATAAGAGAAAACATGAGACATTGGTCTAGTCTGGCTTATTTAACATGATGCTCTCTTCCTGTGTCCATTTTCTGGAAAATGGTATAATGTCATCTTTATTTTTTCCAGTTTAAAACCACTCCTTTTTGTATGTATCTCACATTTTACTGATCTTCTAATCTATTGATGGACACCTAAGCTAATTCTACAATGTGGCTGCTATGAATAATGCTGCAACTAATATAACAGTCCAGGACAGCTGAGGTATGTTGACTTAGAGCCTTTGGGATATATACCCAGGAGTGGTTTAGCTGGGCCATGTGGTAGCTCTATTTTCAGTTTTGGGGGGAACATCCATACTGATTTCTCAAGTGGGTGGGCCAGTTTGCATCCATGCCAGAAGTATGCAAGAGTTCCCATTTCCTCATATCCTTGTCAATATTTGTCTCTTTCTTTTTAATTTCTTGTTTTATTTATTTTTGAAATTACTATATAATTACAACATTTCTCCCTTGCATTTATATTCCTAAGTATAACCAGATCAGTCTATATAATGTCACTTCTATATATGTTTTCAGGGCTAATCATTTGTTGTGTGACTTTTCCTAAGGAGGTGCAACACACGTGTCTACTCCCCAACAGATAGAGAGCTCAGGACAGACTAAGTAGAGAAACAAAGTCCAATCTGGTGAACCAATGAGTTTTATTAGGGTTACTTACAGGCATGGATGAGGGGTTATTTACCGGAACATAAACGGCTCAAAGACAGCTGAATTACCAAAGCTCAGCCCAGCACAACTGACTCATAAAAGCTGGAAACCTGGAGCATACTGTGTAGCCTGCAGTCTACTCCGCAGGTTGTAGAGTGTCCCTTTTAAGAGACTCAGTTGATTTCTGCTTCTTACAAGCAGCTGGTCTGGTCTCAGAGTCTTCTTTGCAGCTTGGATTGTCTGAGAATGGCTCTCAGAACTCTTTTTGCTTACTCTTGGGAGAGAGGGGCCCACTGAATTTGGTCAGTTTCAGGAACTTCCCAAGCCATTTTGAGTTGTTTGCCATTTGGAAGGAGCTTCCCTGAAGGATAGAATGTTTTAATATTGAAGGAAACTTCTACACAGCACCTTTGGCACTGGACAACCAATTGGTGTGCTCTATCCTGGGGAGGGGCTGTCCTTGTTCAGTTCACATTTGAACAGTCTTGTTGGTGAGACTTTATGGGTATAACTTCTGACATTACAAAGAGACACAGTCTCACAGCAAACTCTCAGGTCCTCTGGCTATTACACTCTTTCTACACCCTCTTCTGCACTGTTCCATAAGCCTTAGGTGTGGGAGTGTTTTGTAGATGTATCCATTTGAACGAGGATCCACAACTGTGCAATGGAGTTGCTTTGATTCCTGATGCTCTTTCCTTAACATTTTAATGGTTGAAATAGTTGCTATACAAAGCTATGGATACCTGGTAGGGGAAAGACTAGAGAAATATCACAACTGGGAGAGAACTCTGTTATCCCTGAGTGAGTAGATGCCAGAGACACTGAAAACAACTATAAGGCACAGGACAACTGCTTATAACAAATAATTATCTAGCTCAAGATAATCATAATGACGCAGTTGTAAAATATCTGAAGAAAGCTTAGGAAACATATTTGATATCGAGGCCAGTCCCAATTACTTGCTGTGTATAACAGGAACACTGCATTCAGCAGCATGCTTATGTTATATCTGGGCTTTTATGAGTGGCATTATTTATTTACTGATGTTCTTTCATTAGGGCAAGAAGAAAAGGTACTGGTTATTTCCTGTAACTGCCTGGAATGTTTTAAGTGTCACTTTCTATGATAGACATGAGTATCCATACTGTCTACACAATTTCAAGGGTGTAGCCACATCTGAAGCTGTAGCTATCTCATAAACTCAACGTTTCAGAAGCCTTCTCTATCCCCACAAAGCAGCAACACTGTTCCCACTTTGTTTGGTTCACAATACCATCTTTGATTTCTTCAGGGATGGATTCCCACAACTCTATGAGGCAAACACTGAGTACTTTAAAAGTCTATCTCTAATCTTGGGGACAGACCTAATTCAGTTTAAAAGCCCCAGCCAGAGCTTTCTTCATCCTTGTTAAGAGAAAGGATGGTAAATTCCATCTTTTATAGTGACCACTGAGAAATTACACAACATCCAGCTGAAAGATCTCTCTTCAGTTGGTTCTGGAAAGAGTAAATGAAGCAAAGCAGACCTCTGGCAGTTGAATTTAAGTTCAAGAAAGGAAAAAGTAGAAAAGCTTTTTCTAGACTTTGAGTGGGCATTTTGAAGCCTAGGTGTTCTTTTCAAACCTTAATTGATTAATTAATCAATTAATTGCATTTGTGCATGTGTGAGTGCACAAGTATATGTGTAGGTACATGTGTACATGTGTAGATATACTTCCCAGAAGTGCTTCCTGCTTTGCTTTTTGAGAAGTTCTCTTATTGGTTTATCACATAGGCTAGGAAGGCTGGCCAGAGAGTCCTCAGGATTCTGCCTATTTGGAAAGGTAGAGACCTTTCCAGAGATGGGATTACAGGTACACAATACCATACCTGGATTTTTTTTCTAATGTAGGTTATGTGGCTTGAGTCAATTCTCCATGCTTTTAAGACAAATATTTACTAAGTATTCTATCTCACCAGCCTTATTTATTTATTTTTGTAATAGGCCTCTTGTTGCCTAGGTTGGTCCTGAACTTGTAAGCTAAAGTGGTCCTCTGTCTTCAGCCTTTCAAGCGGCTGGGGTTACAGGCATACATCATCTTGCCTACCAAGTGGTGATAATTTATAGCCTTGCTCATAAATAAACAAATCTAGAGTTAGGGCTCAGTTTTGACAATATAAAGAAACAACCCAACACAAGAATTTTTTATATGGAGGTGAAGGGATGGCTCAGTGGTTAAAAGAACATACTGCTCTTGCTGAGAACCCAAGTCCAGTTCCCAGGACCCATGTGGGACAGCTCATAACAACCTATTATTCCATTTCCAGGGACTCTGATGATCTCTTCTGGACTCAACAGTCACTTTTACTCACAAGTGAATATATATACACACAAACACACACAGCATAATGAAATATTAAAAACAAATCATTTAAATATTTTACTTATTTCTGAGAATTTCATATATAAGTGTCTTAGTTAGGGTTTCCATTGCTGTGAAGAGACACCACACCATGACCAAGGCAACTCTTATAAAGGACAACAGCTAATTGGGGCTGGCTTACAGTTTCAGAGGTTCAGTCCATTATCACCATGGTAGAAAGTATGGCAGCATCCAGACAGACATGGTGCTGGAGGGGCCAAGGGTTCTACATCTTGATCCAAAGGCAGTCAGGGGCAGACTCTTCTGCAGGCAGCTAAGAGAAGCTCTCTTCTGTACTGGGTAGAGCTTGAGCATAGGAGCCTCAAAGCCCACCCCCACAGTGACACACTTCCTCCAACAAGACCATACCTCTTAACAGTGCCACTCCCTGTGGGCCAAGCATATTCAAACCACCACAATAAGTATTACATTTACATAAATTCCCCTTCCTTTCCTCCACCTAACTCCTCTGTGTCCCTTACTCTTTCTCAAATTCATTGCCTCTTATTCTTTAAGTATTAATCTTATGTATATTTACACATATATATGTAGAATCACAGCCTGCTCAGTTAATTTAGTGTTGCTTATATGTAAATGAGTTTAGGGCTGATCACTTTGGATTGAACAACATATCAAGGGGCTTGTCCATGGATAAAACTGATTCTTCATTTCCCAGAAGCCATTGATTGCCTGTAGCCTTTTATCTGGAGATGAGACCTTGTGAGATTTATCCCATCCTTGTTAGCATGTCAATTCATATTGTCAATTTTTAGGTCTTGTTTAGGTAACTATATTGGTGTGATCTCATAGGCACAGCTTCCCTGTCATATAGAAAAGAAACAATCTCAAAGCAGATGCCCTGATCTTTTTCCTCTTAGAATTTTTTTGCCTCCTTTGTAGTAAGTTACCCTCCAGGGTCCTTGGACTCACTAGCCACTGGTAGTTGGCTCGGTTTACTATGTTAGACATGGACTCTGGGATTGCTATTCCTGGTTGTCAACTGGACTACATCTGGAATGAACTACAATCCAGAAATGGAGGGCGCACCTGTGATCCAAATCTTGGGGCTGGAAGACAGGTTTCTGACCTGGATCTTAAAATGGAGATCTTGAGGCATAGTGGCCATGAAAATCTTAGGTCCAGGCAAGATAGTACCCACTTTTAATTCCAGGAGACTGAGGCAAGCAGATTTCTGAGTTCAAGGCTAGCCTGGGCAAGCAGATTTCTGAGTTCAAGGCCAGCCTGGGACCAATCAAGTCCCAGATCCAGGCATGGTGGTACATACCTTTAATCTGGGCCACACCTTCTGCTGGAGACCTACATAAGGACATTGGAAGAAGGAAGACTCACTCTTCCCCTGCTTGCACTTACTTGCTAGCACATCTGTTGGAACCTACTTCTTCAGGATTCCAACTTATACAGAAGATCAGGTGAAACATTCAGCCTCATGGGTCTGAGTAACTACTAGATTTTTGGACTTCCCATTCACAGCTGCTCACTGTTGAGTTAGTTGGACTACAGACTATAAGTCATTACAATAAATTCCCTTAATATAGAGAATCATTCCATAAAGTCTGTGACCTTAGAAACCCTGGCTAATAGGGAGTCTCTTCCATAGAGCAGACCTTGAGTCCAATAAAAAAACTGTTGGTTACTACAGAATATGAATATTTCAGAGTTTCTTACCATTCTGGTTATTGCTGTAGTTATAGCCAGGAAAGACTATTGATTGCCATCCCCACTTGGCAGCTTCCAATACTGAGAGCTAGTCTTTAGGAAGGAGTCTTCCAGGTTGGTTCTAGTTCTGTTCTTCCAAGTCCTCTGTCCAAAGTGTGTGGTATCTTCATTTTCTTGTAGGAAATTGTCTTAGTTAGGGTTTTGATTGCTGTGATAAAATACCATAATCAAAGCGACTTGGGGAGTAAAGAGTTTATTTGGCTTACACTTCCACATCACTGCTCATCATCAAAGGAAGTCAGGACAGAAGCTCAAACATGGCAGGAAACTGGAGTCAGGAGTTGATGCAGAGGCCATGGAGAAGTGCTGCTTACTGGCTTGCTCTCCATGACTTGCTCAGCTTCCTTTCCTATGGAACCCAGTACCTGGGCTGAAGAGATGGCTCAGTGGTTAAGAGTACTGGCTTCTCCTTCCAAAGGTCCTGAGCTCAATTCCCTGCACCCACATGGTGGCTCATAACCATCTATAATGAGTTCTGGTGTTTTCTTCTTGCATGCAGATAAAGCACTCATATAAATAAATAAATACCCAGAACCACCAGCCCAGGGATAGCTCCACCCACAATGGGCTGGTGGTTCTACATCAATTAAGAAATGCCCTAAAGCAGTGGTTCTCAACCTTCCTAATGCTGTGAACCTTTAATACAGTTCTTCATATTGTGGTGACCCCCATAAAATTACTTTGTTGCTACTTCATTACTGTAATTGCTCTACTGCTATGAATCATAATCTAAATGCCTGATATGTAAGGTATATGTGACTCCCCGAAAGGGTTGTGAAACACAGATTGAGAACCGCTGCCCTTCAGGCTTGCCTACAGCTCAATTTTATGCAGGCATTTTCTTAATTGTTGTTCTCTTCTATCAGACGGTTTTAGCTTGGGTCAAATTGTCATAAAATTATCTAGAACCGAAACCAAGAGGCACAACAATATCCTGTACTGTTTCAGGGTCTCTTGGACTCCTCTGACCAACAACTCAAAAGGAGGTTTCTCATGGGTGGCATTGGGCTTTCTATTAAATAGTCTGTTGCTTTTGGAGGAAGCATTGTCACTCCAATATATATTTTATATGTGTGTATATAATATACTTATATCCATGTAATTGTAAGTAAACATAAAGTAATAGGATTCCTTATGGCTTTTTCAAACTTCCCTAGAGTTATTTATTGCTCCTCCCTTCCCTCTCTCTCCGTGTTCCCTCTCATGCTACCCAAGTAAGTCTCTGCTCCTTCCCTGTTTGTCCAATTTCCTCCTCCATAGCACTAGTATCCTGTTATTAACCTCTCTGGAGCTCTCCTTGCCGGAAACCTCTTCGGTATGATCCCTTTCCCGTTATTCACAGTTATTCTAGGTTTTATGTTACATCTGAAGGTTTGAAGCTAAGACCAACAAATAGAGAGCATATTGCAGTGTTTGTCCTCCTGGGTCTGACTTGCTTCACTTGATATAATATTTTCAATAGTTCTATCCATTTACCTGAATTTTTTATTTTTTTTCAAACTGCCAAGTAGCAGTCCATTGTGTATATATATGCCGTATTTCATTATACATTGCAAAGTTGAAGGGCATTTGTTTCTTTTTCCTAACTCTTGTGAATAGAGTGGAAATGTACATGCGTGAGCAAGTAAAATAGGATGCTGAGTACTTTGAGAATATGCCAAGAGGCAGAAAATCTGGGTCATATGGTAGGTCTCAAAGACATAGGCAGTACCTACAAGTTGTATATATAGGATTTCATTCTCTCAAGAATTAATGCCAACAATTGATCAATGGGACTCCATAAAACTAAAAAAGCTTCTGTATAGCAAAGGGAAAAATCAACCAAGTGAACAGGAAACCCACCAAACGGGAGAAGATCTTTGCCAGCTGCACATCTGACAGCAGATTAACATCCATAGTATACAATAAATGCAAAAAAAATGATTCAAGAGAACACATGACCAAATTAAACATGTCTCATGGAACTGAACAGAGAGTTTTCAAAAGGAGAAATAAAAATGACCATCTCAAAAAGTGCCCAACACCCTTAGAAATTAATGGAGTGCATTTGAGAACTACTTCGAGATTTCATCTTACCTGAGTCAGAATGTCTAAGAGTCTGACAACAAATGATGGGGAAGACTTTGGGAAATTCTCCCTCGCTGCTGATAGGACTGCAACTGGTACAACCACTCTGAAATTTGGTGCAATGAACTCTCAAAAAGCAGAGAGGGAGGGAGGGAATGAGAGAGGAAAGAAGAGAAAGAGAGAGGGACAGAGAGAGATGAGGTTGGATGGGTGGGAAGTAGGTGGAAAGGATCTGGAGGAGTTAAAGAATATGCTAAAAATGATGTAAACATTCTTTAAATAAAAATTAATGAAAAAGCTGAAACAATAAATCTTAAAAATAATTTGTATCTGATGTCCATGACCCACCTTTCTTAGAGCCATGTTTTGGCTAAAGTATAAAACAATATTATTTAGACATTTAGGCTGGGTAATTCTCATATCTGTCTGGCACATTTTAAATGTCAGTTTCTGTATGCCTGGGTGCATCATCTTCCCAGTGGGATGAGAACAAAACCCCTACAGAAGTGACATTCTTAACTAAAGAATGCCACATAATCCCAGAGACTTCTAATGATCAACTGCTGCCTCTAGGGCCAGCTTGTTTCTAAGTTCCCCTGAAAAGACATGCCGATGTCCCAACTGCCACTACCTCACAGGATTAGCTTATTCGAAAGTTGGGGCTTTGTGTGTGTGTGTGTGAAGTTAAAATGGAGTTATTAGGATAGGTGCTAGTCCAGTGTGACTGATAGTCTCATAAAAAGGGGAACTTTGAAGGTGGAGGCAGACACTCACATAGGAAGATGCAGAGCAAAGCTAAGGAAGACAAAGACAAAAAACCTGTGAGAAACCCAGTAGAAACTAGAAGAGAATCACGGGACTGATTTCTCCCCCACAGACTTCAGATAGTGAAGTCTTTGTCACCCCAACTTTGTCAACAGTTTGACCTTGGCCTTTTGCTCTTCAGAACTGAGAGGAAATAAGTTTTGTTGTTTGAATCATCCTTTATTGCAGAAGTCTTAAGGAACTGACACACTCATGGACCAAAACAATGAGGATGTTGATCATCACCACCATCCCTGTATCCTTGAGCCCTCCTCCTACCTATGGTTCACAGAGACTTGGCTCTGAACCATGCATTACTTTACCGTTGTTTATACAAAGCACCTACTAGTAGTGCCCATTGCAGCTCTAGAAGCTGTGAGGATTCAGTGCTATAGCTGCTGCCAGACGAAATTGGTTCAGGGAAAGGCCATGCTGAAGTGACTCAAGGGAAATGCCTTAGCTAATTTTCCTAATTGCCCAAATATTTGATAAAAAACTACTTAAGAGATGGAAGATCTATCTTGGCTATGATTTGAAAAGACACATTCGATCAGAAAGACTAGGCCCAGGAGTACCGTTGAGGTATAATTCTTAAATTCTGCACCTAGCAATCCCGCTAGGCTTTACCTAGATCTCACAGCCTCCACAAACACCGCCACCACCACCTTAGGACCAGCTGTTTCAATATACGAGCCGGTGGGAAACATGGTGCATGCAAATCATCACACAGTCATTAAACCTGTCTACCGGCACTCAAGAGTCCTTTCATGCATCACGCTTACCAGCGTTGGCCCCGCCCCTGCCAGCATGCATCATGCCTGCCAGCGTTGCCCTGCCCCTGCCAACTTTTCTTGCTCCTTGGTTGAGAAGCTGTCGCTGAAAACCACTCCTGGCAACATTCTCTCTTCACTGTGCCAGATCCTCTCAAGAATTCTATTACCGCCCAAAGACCTACGGATTAAGAGCTCTTGTGGCCGTATTTGCCTTCCTCCTGATGGTTCTAGAAACCCTCATGTTTTTCAGATTGCTCTCAGCACCGCATGCCTCTAGCAAGCAGAAGATAAGCACTCGGGGACGCAGCTCTCAGCATGGGATTGCGTATTTGTTCTGGAGCAGGCAGAGTTCTTTCTGTAGATTCAAGGATACTTTCTCACAGTACCGTATGTACCTATACTTCTAGGCTCCATTTACTATGTGCCAAGTGCTACATGGACATGATTTAAAATGATCTTAAAAACAAGACTCACAAGAAAAGAATAACCATTCGCATTTGTTGATAATGAAAGAGGGGATCAGAGGACTCAAGCAGCTTGCTCCAAGTTGCACACACACACCAGACTGAGCAGTTAAAATTGAAACTGCAGTTTGGTGACTCCAGTGCCTAGCACGTCCAAGTTCAGGACATCGATGCTCATCATGCAGCCTGCCTATACAAAGCTCTAAGCTATAGAGAAATAACTGTGATGTCACTCTTTTCAGAGCCTCTGAGACAACTGGTAGGCTCATATGACTTTGCTAGGCAGACAGGTGAACAAGCTTGCCTTGCCTCCCATACAGGGAAGAAAGAGCCTGTGCTCTGTGGTGGATGTTGGAGGTTTGTAGGAGTCTTATCAACACAATTTTTCCCAGTCTGTATTCGAACAATTCTAAATACAGCTAATGAAAGGCAAACAGTGCTTCAAGTATCACATATATGGTCCAAGGTACAACAGGGCTTCAGACTGGTCCCGCTGAGGAAAATGGTTTAGACTTAGGCAGAGTGAGTCCTTCTGCTTCTTGCTTCTGCCTCAGACTACACTTGTGTCTTTAGGGAGAAAGGCTGTGTATTTGGTGAGTTTCTCTTCTTCTGTCGGTTGCCTGAAGAAAGCCAAGCTTCGTATCTGGTCAAATACAGGATATAGAATTCTACAGAGTGGATGGTTAGAGTGAGAGGTAAGTTTACAAGATAGAGAGGGAGAGGAAAGAGCTGGCTGGGTCACTTACCAAACACAAGTCCAGAGTGCAGACAACCTTTATCCATAGATTGAGAACAGCTCTGAGACAGCTGGGAAAACAACAAAGTAAAGACCGACACCATCTTCGTTCATTTGGAAGCCAGATCCTCTGTGACTCTGGTGATATCAGGTTTTCTTCCACTCAATGAGCAGATAAATGCCTCTTCCTTCCAGATGGAGGACCAGGAGAAGAAAGAGAGCCCTGGATCCATTTTCCTCCAAATGGCTTCCTCTTGGAATGGGATCCTTACACCAAAATAAGACAAACAAGAACATCCCCGTGGTCACCAGCAGTGGTTTATGGTCATGAATGCTTCAGTGAGGGTTGAGAGGAAGCTTAAGTTAAGGAACAGCATCTGGCCTTAGAGTCTGAGAGCAAGCTTCTGCAAGCTCTCAGCAGATCATTTCTCTCCATTCTGGACGCTCCAGTTTCCTATATCCCTCTGTGTGGATAAAGCCGTTCTGCCATAATTTGCCTTCCCATCACAGTGCTTGTACAGTCTAGAGATTAAATTTCAAATTGGTTACTATGTGAATGTCTGAGAAGAACAGAACTTCTGTGGTCGATACGGACATGGGATGTGTGTCCAACATCAGGAAATCAGAACTACACTAGGTGCAGTTCAAGTGACGAGGACAGCTGTAGAGTGAAAGGTTGAGCTAGACTTGAAGCCTTGACTCATTTTCTTTCCTGGTTGCTTGCTGCTTATCAACGGTTGAAGATCGTCATGGCTATTCAAGGCGTTTGGACCTAAAAGTAAGAATCACCATTAAGGAGTGCTTTGCTGAGTGCACCAGTGCAGAAGGAGAGTTAGCCTAAATTCATCTCTCCAGCCTTTGTTTCCTGGAACTGAATTTGTACCACTGGCTTCCGAGATGCTGATAAACTCTCATGTCATTTTGGATGGGTCAAAATGGTCTCTGAGATTCTGACTAGATGAGTCTAGTTTCTGAGGGACTAGAGTCTCTCCCTAGGACTCCTTACCACCCTCTGGAAGCTTAAAATGTGCCCATAGAAACCATCATGGTTTCTACATGAAAGGGAGTGTTACAATTGAATCCTACCAGGAAGGTTTAAATACACAGAGAGGGGGCACCTGGTATTTCCTTGTCTTCCCAGAAACAGATTGCAAAAACATCATCCCTATTAAATGATCTCCCAGGACTCTGGGCTTTAACATCTATAGTGCACCACGTAGTGCTGTTGGGGAAAATAATCAGCTTTATTATACCAAACTGAGACGAAAAGCAAAATATATGCCTATGTGTTGTCATGGGGGTAACTCTTATTTATAATGTGAAATCTAACCGGAAGAATAAAACAAGACACAGATACCATACAGAGAATTACCCTCTCCATACTTTTCACACTTCTGTCCCTTTAGCCAGGTTTTGTTCTAGGAACCCAACTGCTGTATTGAGACTAAAATGTTCAAATACTCTGCTAAATGAAGCCACAGCTGCTCTGTCAGAAACATCGCATTAAAATGTGTTCCGAGACCATTTGGCAATGTTCTGAGGCTGACTTTCATTTCATAAGCTAAAAAACCAGCTCTGGGCATCGGGAGGATTATGAACAGTCCACACAGTCCTTGAAGGGAGGCCAGGGAACTGGGGGAAGGTCCGCCATCGCTGAGCAAAGCGGATGAGTGAACAGAGATTGAAACTGTTTCTTCTTCTTCTTCTTCTTCTTCTTCTTCTTCTTCTTCTTCTTCTTCTTCTTC
>JADRCH010000157.1:5352447-5365492 GCA_019843965.1 Rhynchomys soricoides | reverse complement strand
TCTTCTTCTTCTTCTTCTTCTTCTTCTTCTTCTTCTTCTTCTTCTTCCTCTTCCTCTTCCTCTTCCTCTTCCTCCTCCTCCTCCTCCTCCTCCTTCTCCTCTTCCTTTCCTTTTTTTTCACATTTCAATGTTATTCAAGGGAGTTAAAACTCAAAAGGCACAAAAGGAAAGACGCCCCCTCCTCCCACTCTCCCATCCACAGTTTCCCTACAGGCAACAGTGTTATTGTTTTTTTTCTTGGGCAGACCTGTGGATTTATTCTGCACAGATCTTATAGCATCCCCCCCCTCCCAGTCTCTTCTAGCTATAGTAATTACTGTATTTACTATACGTGATGTCTCAGATCAGTTTAAATTGCATGGCTCGTGTCATGGGTGGATTTAGTAATGCCTTCTGGTATTTTAAGGAACATTTTTAGCTAGGCATGGTGATGCACACTTAATTCCAGCACTCAGGAGGCAAAGGCAGATAGATCTTTGTGAGTTTGAGGTCAGCCTGATCTATAGAGAGAGCTGCAGGCTGGTCAGGGCAACACAGTGAGACCCTAATAAATAAATAAATAAAATAAAAATTAAAAAAATTAACATTGGTGTGGAGTGGTCACATAATTAGCTCTTTTGAAAAATTGATTACATAATCAGTGGGTGCTCATTCAGCCTAGGGAATGTACCCCTTCTCTATCATATGAGTTGTAATCAGTTACCCAGTTTGCTGGTTTGGTCTGTTTGGAGCCATGGATTCTTTCCTGAATTCTGGGTGTTCTTTGTAGCTAGGACTTTCCCATTCTGAGGTTCCGCAGTCATACTTCTGCGACTTCTCCTGGCTTTTTTGTGATCTCAGTTTTAATGCTCGGGGTTTTTGTCCATTGGAACTTATTCTGGTTGCTGTGGTTTCCATTGTTACAGTGATTTCTAATTTGGTCTTGAGATCCTGGAAAGCCATGGTCTAGGCGAGCTCTGACGTGAAGTCTCGATGAGTGGCCGGTGAGACACGATAAAGACTGAAACCAAACGTTATAAAATGGAAAAATGCTAGAAATGTTTATTTGTATTAGTTTTAAGTGTGTGCATGCGTGCACATGCTTGTGGGGGAGGGGGAGGGGGAGGGGGGGAGGTTATGGTACCAAAAGAGGCCAGAAGAGAGTCAGGTTTCCCCGGCTCTGGAGTCACAAATGGCTGTGAGCCGCCTGATCTGAGTTCTGGGAATTGAAGTCCTGCCCATTGCAAGAGCAGTATGTAGTCTTAACTGCTCAGCCAGCTCCAGCCACCCTGCCCTCTACTTATTTTATTCACAGGTCTGTAAGAGGTTAGAGGCACTGACAAGAAGCCAACAGAGAGCCAAGGAAGTGGCTTATTGGGTAAAGAGGTCTGCAGGAAGTCCTGGACTTCCTGTTGACTGGAAGGAGCTCACCAGTAGGTTAAGGATGAGGGAGAGATACACTGTGGACCATATCTATACTAACGGCCGTGGGCTTTAGCAATACTCCGCGGGCTTTTCCATCGGGGCTGCAGATTGGAGGTTTATTTACTGGCTTTGATCTTTCATGCCATGGTCAGCTGCTGTGGAATGTGTTGGGTTGGGGTCAGCGAAATGTGGAACAAGTAGACTGAAACACAGCCACCCGCACAGGGAGGAGGATTTAATTAGGAAAGAAGTAACGGGGTAGGCAGGGGCTGCAGATAGCTTAAATCTGGCCTAAGAACGGATGCTGAGGCAGGGGCTGCAGATAGCTTAAATCTGGCCTAAGAACGGATGCTGAGGCAGCAGTTACAGTAACTATATGACGCTGGCGTAAGATGGTAAGCATGGATTCAACTTTATCTTTGTCTCCATGGCTAGGCACTGTCCCAACTTTCTGTTCTGCATGAGTCACCCTTCCCCCACTGACTTCAGGTGCATACCCAGTCAATTTCTGGTCATATTCTGTTTCATTGCTCCATTGATTTGATCACACACCAGTGCCACCGTCTTGATAATATGTTCTGACATCTGATGGAGAAACCTCACCCTCCCTTTGATCAACTAAAGATCGGAAGCAGTAATATTAGCCAGTTACAAAAACCATGCCAGTATCTTCAGATTCTTATGTCACCGCATAACTCAGGGAGCGCTGGCATGTTGTCATATACTCATAGGGCTGCTCATAATGCCAAGAAGGGAATTGATCCCTCAAATGCTCAATGTATCTACAGGATAAATGAAAAAGAAATAGAAAACTCGAAAAGTGTGCATCAGAGGACCTTAGAAGAGCAAAAGAAGTAACTTTTAAAAACAAATAAGCAAACACACACACACACACACACACACACACTGTGAGGTCTTGAGAGACAAAAGACGGCTGATGAGCTAGGCCAGGAAACAGTCCAGACAGTCGAAAGGACCAAAGATAACCGTTATGACGTGAGACAGCAAGGCCAGGTGCAGATGCATCTCAGGTCCCACACAATAGGCAGAATTCTCTGTTGCTAAGGTCAGGCCGGAGCTACAGGTGGGTGGTAACAAGCTGACGTCATCACCTTGGGCCTCCAATCATGTTTAACTACCAATGCAGGTCCGCCCTTCCATGCTGTTGCCAAGCTCTGCCACCCCCAAAAAGTGTATAAAAAAGTGTGTACCTGCCGGGCAGTGGTGGCACACTCCTTTAATCCCAGCACTCGGGAGGCAGAGGCAGGCAGATTTCTGAGTTTGAGGCCAGCCTGGTCTACAGAGTGAGTTTCAGGACAGCCAGGACTACACAGAGAAACCCTGCCTCGAAAAACCAAAAAAAAATAAAATAAAATAAAATAAAAAATAAAAAGAGTGTGTACCTTACTAACCCCAGGGTCGCCATTGCCTTGTTGGTAGGGCGGCCCCAGTGCACTGGATTCAATAGACTTCGTGCTTATTGCATTGTTCTCAGTCTCTGTCTTTGTGGGCTGGGCTGCCTAGGCGTTTGGACTTCTGAGTCCAACAACACCAAAATACTAAAACAAACAAGCAATACTTTTGAAAGAGATTCTGCTTTCAGAGCAGCGTAGCAGAGCTGCCCCTAGGAGGTCCATGGTCGGTCACCAATGAGGACTATCAGAGCCCTTCAGAAAAGCGATCGGATGCCCATTCCTTCTGCTGAGTCTCAATCTTGTTTCGCCATCGAATCCCTTTCTTCAAAAAACACCTGTTAGGGATGTAGAAGTGGATCGTCAGGTAAAAGTACACGTGTGGCTGCTCACGACCGTCTGTAATTCTATTTCCAGGGGAGCTAACACCTGCTTCTGGCCTCTACGGGCACCAGGCATGCACCTGGTCCCTGGACATAAATGCAGCAACTGTATACATAAAATAAATACAATAAAAAAATTTAAAATACACTTCTTACTTAATATTTCATGCCACTCTCAGGAAGACACTCTGGAGGGCCTCGGGGCAAAGAGAATTTCTATAGGGAAGTTTTTCCCACATTGATGTTCATTGATTCTAAAGATGGATAAGCTAAGGATGTACAAATTAATATTTAGGAAATTATTTTTGAATCCTCAGGTGCATCACAACAGGGGCAAGATGTAACTGAATATTATTTTTTCTTCTACTTCTATAAGAATTCACTACACGGAACAAAATTGCATACTATATGTTATACATCTATCGATGCATCTATTTCTTCATTTAGCACTTATTAAATACCTACTGTATACTTACTTGTGACTTCCCATGTGTAAGGAAAGGCCTCTAGAGCGGCGTGAAAAAACCCCTGAAGCTGAGCCTGGAGGCGGCCTCTTCCCTCACTCTTACCTGTTGCTGTTGGCTTGGATGCACGCAGTTCTGAGGGCTATTGGAGTGTTTCTAAGATTTTAGCCCTGCAGATGTTTTTGTTCTCTGTGGGAAAATCATAATCCCGGTCCTCTGGCAGCACCTACCTGTGTTCTTGAAAACCGGCTCTGACATAATAATCTGACCTCAGGCCCGAAGAGACAGCAAGAACAAAAGGGGGTCCTGAGGGCTGTAGGGGCTTGACGTAAACCACAGCTTCACCAGTGGCACAGTCTGCAAATGGAAAAGGCTCACAGGTAACATCGGAAGAGCACAGAAGAAGAACAGAGACTCCTGTTTAAGTAGAAGTCACTGTCTGTGGTGGTAATCTTCCTCCAGTATGTAATCCCCTTGAAATGAGAAGCAGGAAGATTAAGAAAAGCAGTATCTGGTTGGGGCTGAACATGGCCTAACTGGCTGGCAGACCCAGCACCTAACCTCCTGATGGTCCAGAGATGCTGTAGCAAGAATTCCACCACAGACAGCACACTTACAGTGGTCAGCACACTTAGAGGAAAGAGTCACACCTGGCTTTGATGCATTTCTTTGATAAGAATACAAATGTCCCTTTTAGAACGTAAAACCCCAAAGATACATATAAGGAAATGGCCCGAGGGTCTTACTAGGACCACTAACAAGTATCTAGGCCAACTTTCAACTTCTAATGTGTGTTTGGGGGGTGAAGATGAGGGTCACTCTCCCATACACATGTGATCTGCACTTGGCTTAGGACACGGCAGGAGCCAGCACAACGAGCTGATCATGTTTGGTCAATCTTTCCCTCTTCTTCTGGCCAAATAGGTATTCGACTATATGCTCTGCATGCTTCTCTCCGTAGATAATAGCATTTAGAAGATGTGGGATTTTTTAAAAAATATGGAATTTATATATGATGAAAAGCTTCAAAGTTTATTAATCTCAGCCCTTGCTCTCAATTAAGTGAGAGTGCAGGTACCTTAGGCAAATGTCGATATTAGTGACCCTTGTGTGGACCCATAGGCAGGTTTGCTTCTGCTGTCTTTTGTTGTGCCTATCAGATATTTTGTAATTTCAGAGAAACCAATGCATTCCCATGCCACTGTGCTACATCAATCAAAGCTGAGAAATAGAGAGACCAACAAGCACAGAGGTTCTTAAAACCAAAGTGTTAGCATCCTGTCTAAACTCCGCCCCACAGTTGCCTGGCAACAGCCGGGTAGGCCTGACCCACTATAAAAGGGCCTGCTCAAGCCCTCCTCTCTCTCTTGCCTCCTCTCTTGCTTGCTCTCTTGCTCCTTCTCTCTCCCCATTCCCTCCCCCCCCCATGTGGTCATGGCCGACCTCTACTTCTCTACTCTCTCCCTCTCTCTGCCTTTCTCTGCCTCTACTACCCTCTTAACTACCCTCCCCATGCCCCGAATAAACTCTGTTTAGAGACTTCCCCTCCCCCGTTGTCCTGGTTTTCAACCTGTGTTTTGAAAGCCCCATCAGAAGCTTTTATGTTACTGTATGTGCACCACACACTTCATTCAGAAGTGGCATAAGCTATCTAAAAGAGCCAAAAGATTTAAACGACCTGGAAAAAATCCAAGATTAATTTTACTACCAGAAATCTCTGGCTCCTTGGGCTGGGGCGATGGCTCAGATAAGGTTGCTACACAAGCATAAGGACCTTCGTTTGATGTCCAGCTCCAATGTCAAAAAGCCAGGCATGGCAGCACAGGCCTGCTGTCCCTGCACTGGGAGGCTGAGAGGAACCTTCCTGGGGCTTGCCAGACAACTTTTTGTGGTCTAACTGGTTAGCTCCAGGCTCAGTGAGGGACTGAAGGAACAGTCAGGGACATTGTTTAGGAAAATAGGGTGGACAGTGACTGAGGAAGACATTCGTCATTGATGTCATTGATCTCTAACCCCAGATGTGTTGGGGAGGGGAGAGAAAGAGAGGGAGGGAGGGAAAGAGGGAGGGAGGGAGGGAGGGAAAGAGGGAGGGAGGGAGGCAGGGAGGGAGAGGGGAGAAGAGAGAGAAGAAGAGAGGGGGAGAGGGAGAAGTGTTGGTGGTTCCTTGGTGAAGTGGGTGTTAGCATCGATAGAGATTCTGGACAAATGTGACAAATGGCTGCCAGCTCAAAGACACTGTCCCTGGAGGAGGGAGCAGGACATAACAGTCCTCCGGCCCTACCCGAACAGTCCTCTGGTCTTCACACACCTTTAATCACAGAGTAGCTGTTTTTCTTAAGAGCCTGTTTTACATACTCTGGAATTCTGGGCTAGATATGATTTGAAGAAAGTCAGTTACAGTTTTCTGTTAAGTCAGACTATTTAGAAACCACAATTTTTAGTTCAACTTCCTCAGTTGTGAACTTCCAGAATCTCCAATGTGCTGTAGGCTTCTTGTTGTCACGTGGCTAGTTAGCAGAGAAATCGTGATGTTAATTTCACAGGCAGTTCACCAACCAATGCATATTGAATATCTATTGTGTAAGGTTCTGTACAAACTGCTGCATAGAGACCCAGAGGTAAATGTCTCACAGCATGCACAGAGGCTTGGGTAAGTACAGGGCAAACATCTCATGCCGAAACAACTCAGGGAAGCTATGAAAACATGTCCATAAAGAAAATTTACCAGGAAAAAAAAATATGAGGCAAATCTGTGCTTCCTGAAAAAGTCAACAGCAATATCTCAGGCCTCATATTCTCTTCCAGAAATTTCTACCCTTCCTAAAGGTTTCCTTTCCTCTTGAACTTAAAAGTGTGTGAGGCTCAAACAAATAAAAAGTGACAGACCTTTTTGAAACTAGGTTAGAAAAGCAGCACGATTTCTTTCTTTTCTGACTCTCTCCCCTCCCCCTCTATATTCCTCCCTGTTTTCCCCTCCCCCAGCCTGCTCACCCTACCTCTCAATCTCTTGGTCTCACTTTGAATCTTGAGCTATAGCTCTCTCTTCTGATACTCACCTGAGGAACTGAAACTCAGACCACCTCAGGAGACAGGCATCCTGGAGAGGAACTGAGCCCCCTGGCGGGCACTAGCAGCCCCTCACTCACTGAGGATGTCCCTGGCTGAGAGCTTTTCACCTCAGGCTTCAAGGCTGTGTGGACAGAGGCAAGCCATAACCTCTGTGCCCAAATTCTTGACCCAAAGGATAAATGAGCATCATAAATAGTCATTTGTGCCATTAATATGTGCCATTACATCTGTCTGGGTCTTCACAGATATTTGTGGTGAGATAGTGGACAGTAGACGCTGAAGGGCCCAAAATGGCTTCTTCTTTTATCCTAATTTTCAAAGAACGTACGAACTGATCACAAAATCAGTTTCTTAAACTGTGGTCAGGACAGGTGTAAACATAGGACCCAAATACACCTGAACAGAGTCCTTCATAGATTATAGGGGGGGGGGGGAGAGAGAGAGAGAGAGAAGAGAGAGAGGAGAGAGAGAGATTGATTTAAGTAAGGGGATATAAAAAAAGTTAGCTCTAATGCCAAGAAGTGCTTGCTGACAGGAGCCTGGTACAGCTGTTTCCTGAGAGGCTCTGCCAGATTCTGCCCAATACAGATGTGGAGGCTCACAGCCAACTATTAGACTGAGCACAGGGACCTCAATGGAGAAGTTAGGGGAAGGACTGAAGGAGCTCAAGGGGCCTTATCTGGCATCAATGAGAAGGGAGGCCCTTGGTCCTGTGAAGGCTCGATTCCCCAATGTAGAGGAATGCTAGGGTGGTGAGTCAGGAGTGGGTAGGTGGGTGAGGGAGCACCTTCATAGAAGCAGGGGAAGGGGGGATGGGATAGGGGGTTTGCAGAGGGTAAACCGGGAATGGTGATAACGTTTGAAATGTAAATAAAATAAAATAAAATAAAAAGAGAATTACATCCATCTGCCAAAAAGATAAAATAAGTTAGCCCTAATTCCAGGGAGCAATCCCTTCAAACATGGCTGTCACCCCAATATTCTTCCCAACTGCCAAGAAAAATAGTTTTCCTTCCCTGGTATTACCATCTTTCCCTTCCAAGAGCGCTGGAAAGGGTTTGGACAAGACATGATATTTGAACCAGCTCTTGGCAGATGGGGAGCATAGGCACCCCGGCTGGGGATGGACATGGCACAGTCAGGAGTCACCTGCTCTCAGTCTGGCTGAACCCTTTAGTCAAAGGACTTAAACTTATCTCTTTAAATCACAGCTTCCTCAGGAAGCATAGGTGCGGATGAAGAGCAGGAGGCAGGAGACTGGGTGAGTAAAGCTTAGGGAATCTCTGGGCTGCTGGGTGGGGAGAGGGACCTGAACATTAGCAGAAATGATCGGAAACATGAACACACGTGCTTCCTGGAGTGGGAACCCGGATGTCATGTTAGGTGCCCTTTGTTCTCAAACAAGCTCTGGTTTTGCTCTTTCAGATTTTGCCTTTTTGTGTGTGTTACCTTTCCCTTCCTGTGAAGAACGGACTCACACCCAAACATTAGTGTTCCCTTCCGATTTTTACCTCACTGGAAAAGCCAGACTTTATTGGCTCATCCTCCTACCTGATTCTCTCCCCAGTTTCGAATCCATAGCCTTGATTTGGCAGGACTTTTCTAAGTGAGCAATCATCTGAATTTTCTGATCCTCGGTGCAACTAACAAAACTCCAGTTGGTAGGACTGTTTCTCTCGAAGCAGTTCAGGGGTCCTCTCATCATAAACATGCGACCTTGGGGCTCTTTCCCTTTATTCTCAGTGACTCTGCACATCACAAACTGTGCTCCCTGAGCAGAATTAACTTTCCAGTTTAACCTTTTATCCTTCCTCCTTGCCTACCTTCTCAGGGTCGGTTCGGCTAAGTAGGGTAGCCCACATGTTTTCTTATTTAGCATTTCCTAAGCACTTGATGTCGCCACACTTAGAGAAGCAGGATGGGACATTGGGGTGGTCTGAAAATAGATGTCTTTGGGGGCGGGAGAGGAACTTCACCAGCCGGAAAGTGGATTTGCATAGACACTGTAGCTCAGATCTGAGTGACCTCCCTCATGCCCCAGGTCTGCTACTGAAGTTCCGTTGCAAGCAGCTTGAGCTATACCTACCACAGCACGTTTCTGAATCCGTTCATGGGAAGCTGCTGGCTGCTGGTGCAGACTAATGAACATTTTCCTACACAAAACCTCCGATGTATATTATCATTGGTAATTTATTAGGCTCCTCCTGCAGGGAGCACACACAGTTCCTGCTAGCGACAGACTAATTAAAGTCTTCCCTACCATGTACAACTTCAGTTGTGTTGAGGGGGAAAAAAAAGAACAATACCTCTGTGGTAATTTTTCATAGGAAAGGCAACGGTAATGATTTCTAAAAATAAAAGCAGAAATCGTGGAAACTTTATTTATGTTGCTTAAGGAGACAAAAGCAGGCTCTGTGGACTTTGGTGTGTAATGTAGAACACTTGGGCTTTTCAAAGAATAGCTCTAACCTCTCACTTTCAGCTCTGATAGGATACGGTTCAACTGATTCAAAGATAAGGATCAATATTCCTAGTTGTAAAAAACAAACAAAAAACCAAAACCGAGTTTAAAGGTTGTTTCACCCTTACTTACATATGAACTTACACAACCCCAATAGCCCTAGACTTGTCTTTTTCTTTTAATGGTTAGTTGTCTATCACATGAGCCACTAATGTTCTCCCAGCTAAGATGATCTGGAGTGATCTAGAGTCTCTCAAAATTTACACTAGCTGTTGCTGGTCACCTGGGCTTGACATCTGGACTTAAAGGCTAGTTTGGGGCAAGTGAGGTGGGGAAAGGTGTCCGTGGACAAGCCTGATGACTTGAATTTGATCCCTGGGACCCATGGGGTAAAAGGAGAGACATGTTGCCTGTTCTTTGACCTCCTCGTATGTGCATGGCATACACATGTGTGCTCTTTCTCTCACACACACTCACACACACACACACACACACACTCACACACATTCACACACATAGATACAATGTAAAAGGTAATGCATCAGATGGATGGTGTGGGAATGGTTACAGGTGGTGGGAATAAAGGCAAAGCATATACAGTAAAAGGAATTTGCTTTTCTGCTACTAAAGATAGGCGAACCTGAGAGATTCAGTGCCCAGGAGAGGAATAAAACAGAGCTCAGAGACTCTAGATTCCATCAGCACCAGAGGAACTCGGAGCATGGGAAAGAGGTGATGCCGTCATCAAATTCATGTTTTAGAAAGATCACACTTGGAGGTTGCTACAGTAGAGGTGGGCCTTCTCTGGATGAGGGAGTTGGTGGGAGACAGAGGAGCTAGGTGAAGTCCAATGGTGGCTGGTGGATGACAGCATGGGGTGGTGAGGACTCTGTGATGCTTGGCCATCAGATTCATTGTGTGAGGTGAAGAGAAAGGAAAATGAACAGAAATGAGTCTGATAGGCAGTGTGTGGGGGGGGGGGTGGAGAGGAGGGCGTGGGTTTAGGTTGGGAATATTGTGAATTGGTTTTCTGTCAGCCTTCTGGAGATGGCTGCTTAGTGTTTGGACATACAGATCTGAAACAGCACTGACAATGTAGCCATCAAGTGTTAATTAACACACAACTGCATGTGTACTCTAAGTTGCACACAGAGAACAGCATGGGCGATGGTTGATGTCACTAACCTCAGATGTGTTACCCTCATTCGTCTTTATAAATTTTTTTTGGCAAGTGATGTGATAGAAAGAGAATCTGTCTACAAACCGGGCATCTGTCCTAACGGTGCTTAGATATTTCTGAAAGCGTTGTGGTAAATATTCACCTTGTTCAGTTTAATAACAAGCTCCAGGAGATGTGGGAAAGCCCCCTGCTTTAATTTGTTCTGGGGCCATTAGTATGAGAAAGTGTTGCTGACCTGGAGCTGCAGTACAAGGTTAGGAGAAAGCAGCGGTGTACCTTCTAACCATAGCAACAAGCTTGGGGGTGGCTCAATCACAAAGCTCCAGGGCCCTTAGGAATGTTTGCTCCCACAAGCCCTTGTAACCAAGCAGCAGCAGTCTTACTCAATTCTGAATAGTAGGCTGAATGCTTTTGGTGCTCAGAAGAAAGGAGTATTGGTGCAGTAAGGAACACATCTACTTCTTTATAAGAACAAGTAACAGGCCCTCCGGAGTTCTTGACAAAGACAAAGTCCGCTTTTCCACATCTCTTTTGTACATTGGCATACAATTTCCAAAGCCTCTGGTGCCCCACAGAATGTGCATGTTTTTATTTCTAGTTGTGGCCTAGAATTGATGCCAGTCCCTTCTAATATGAAGTAGAAACCATTTCTACCTGGAGGTACTTGATGGCATGGAAACAGTGAGCTTGCTCCAGTAGTTGTCAAGATGAAGGTGTGGAGAGGCCCCATGATGGCTCTGCCAGGTGAACTGGAGCCTTCTAGCTGCAATGACACCAGATCTCACACCCCACCCTCCTGGCATTCCTCATTTGACACGGCTTATGAACAGAGGCTGGCAACGCCTAATGTCATTCACAATAGGGCTCCAAAGTTAACAGAAATGACCCCAGACAGCTGACTACCCTAGCATGCTTTGATGAGGAGGTGACATCAGAAGGCCACAGTGGCTTTGTGAAGTCTGACACTACTTCCAGGCACTGCAAATGTAATGATGTGAAACCAGTTCTGTCCTAACTTCTGGTCCACTGTTCCCCAGGGGATAGTCAGAAACACAGTGACATGGACCACTCTGTCAGATGTCCTGTGTGGATTTCTAAGCACCATCTGTCACTCTAACCCGTGAAGGAGGGACTACAGACTCAACTCTTGGTTGTAGCAATCTTAGGGCTCATTTACTTACCTCCCTAGGCCAGCATCTCTTAACCTATTGACTATTTGTTTAGTCAAAAGCATTGTGTGATCAACAAAGTATAGAAGTTTGTTAAAGATTTCCTTTTTTCTATGTCAATTAAAACAGATTAAAATTTATCTCACAACCTCATACCCAGGTTCTGATTGACATTTTGAGTGGAAGATGGAAGGGTTTGTTCTTAGTTGCTCTAATGGAAATTGAGCACTACTCACAACTGCTCTTTGTGTCTCTGTTAGCACTGTGTAACGTGCTTAATGCCATTTTGTGTTAGGGTTTCTTATTTTACTCAAGAGAAGGAGGAAGAAACATTAACAGTGAGTTATCCTGTAGTGTTACTCTCTGAAGAAGAGAAACTTGAAGGGGATAGGGGAACCTATCTCTGACTCCTCATTCCTCCTCCAGGGGTACATTCCCAAGAGTATTAGTTAACTTTGCATAGCTATAAAAAAGTACCTGGCCAATTGGGTATTCCTTCTTAGAAGTAAAAGTTCGTTTTGGCTCACAGGTCTAAAGATCCTGCTCCTCACATCAGGCAGCCCTAACTTTGAACCTCTGATGAGGGCAGCACATGGTACATACTGCATCTTGAGCTTGAAAGCAAAACTAGAGATAAAGAGACTGTGGTCCCACAATCCCTTTCGAGGTCATGGCCCCACTGACGTAAAGACCCACCCACACCCACTTGGCTCTAGTTTCCCAATGTTCTGCCATCAGTGCTATCCTGAGAACCAAACTTTGAACACCTGGTCCTTTGGGGACACTCTCATATCACAGCATCTTCCCCTCCCATGGCCACTCAACCCTTGTCATCCAGGACTGGCCCAAGCTGTGGACTAAACTGAATCCTGTCATGAGTTTAGACTCTTCCTAAATCACAGGTCTGACAAGGATGGGACTCCAGCTTTCACTAATGACAGCATGCAGTTTTCCCTCAAACAGGGAGGTTCTGTCCCTAAGTAGACTTTTAAAGGTGTGTGCAAGTATACTTAACTGTCATTCCAATGGGAGCCAGGCATGACAAATGTTAGAATCATGCATGTGATATATGGTAATGCTTGGCATAACTGTACACAAGGAAGAATTCTACCATTCCAAATTCTATCAGTGCTGATGGACAAACTCATATGGTGACCAGGACAGAATTTTCCAAGCAGATTCTTAGTTCCTCTTCATTGTCTTCATATGCTCAATGAGTGAAGGACACTGCCCTATGATGCCAACTATCTCAAGCATTTATCAGATTGTCTTTTGTGACATTTGATCACCAGGCCACGTGTTTTGGGTGGGTCTGACCCTATACCAATTCTGCAAGTGCAACCTAAGCTTACCAGTCAACTGATGATTAGTTCTTGAGTGAGTATATGCTTATCTCTCAATTATAGTAAAACCTTTGCTATTATTATTATTATTAGTAGTAATAGTAGTAGTAGCATAGTAGTAGTAGTAGTAGTAGTAGTAGTAGTAGTAGTAGTAGTAGTA